>OZ020604.1:153452602-153617894 GCA_963971545.1 Philophylla caesio | reverse complement strand
CCAAAACCCCCTCCTTACGGCAAACATAAAATTTCCAAATTTCTTTTTGCTGACATTTTCATGTATCAGACAAAAACAGAAGAAGAAATCAGCTGTTCTATACAAGAACGATAGAATACAAGATTGCGCCTTCCGAACAAAAAATCATGTAGAGCAGAATGCGAGCAACGTCACAGGTTAGAATAGAGAGAGAATGGGAGAATTCAGTCAAAATACAATCGTGAAATTTGCAAATTGAAAACCGTGCTTATAAAGTATTTACTGATTTTATTTATTATTATTGATTAAATTCAAACAGATAATTATCTAAATCGTGGTGTTTGTGCATAAAAATAAGCTTTGTATGTGAATAAACTGAGTATTTACGTTCTAAACACGAAAATTTAGACACAAAGTGTCCTGTATTTGATGCAGTGGGTTTCAGTTCGCCCGGTGTCGTGCAGTTTCGCCAAAGTGCTTCTCGATGAGGAAGCAACAATTCATGACTTGTCGCACTACAATCTCCGCATTTAAAGCTGTCGCTATTACAATGAATGACCTCTCACTTCATTTTTTAAAGTTTTATTTAAATAAATTCACTCAAAATCACCGAATGTACTATAAGCACACTTGTTTGTTTGTAAACAAATAAATGTAAATAAATTGCCTGTGACGTGACATAAACAGCTGTTTCTGTCAAATTTACTGAGAGCGAATAGCGGTTTGCGGAAGGCGCAACCTCTGTTTTCCCTAATCGCCCAACGGTCTTTTTCTTAGCTAATGACACAAATTGATAAACTTCAAAAAATGCAAAACAAAACAATACGATTTATTCTGAATAAGCGGTATACAGGAAATGATAGTAGAGTTAAATTCGCTGAGTGTAAAACAGCAAATATATTTGCATGCTATGAAATTCGTGTATAATATAAGACATGACAGGCTGCCAGATTATCTGAGTGATAATTTTAGATATATAAATGAAACCCACTCATATTTACTAAGAGAAAACAATAGCTTACGGCTACCGCTATATAAAACCCACTCATATTTACTAAGAGAAAACAATAGCTTACGGCTACCGCTATATAAAACGGAAGTAGGCAAGAAAAATATCAAATAAAAAATAGCGAAAACATCGGCGCTTTCAAAAGGCTACTATTTAATCACTGCAGAACAATGGCTATAGGATAGAAAGGTTCGACATGGAATCTAGTCGTTCCCATCCGTTACAGGGTCGTGCTCTCTGGATCTCGTCCATTCAGATCGTCTGTCACTAAAGGAATCCTCAGAAGAGGCGGCTTGGAAACTAGTCCTTTCCAACCGTTCTATTAATGTGACTCTGGATCTTGTCCACTCAATCCTCAGAAGAGACGGATTGGAAACTAGTCCTCTTCAACCGCACTGTGTACTCAAAACAAGTGTAATATAGGGAAAGTCCGGCATGGAAACTAGTCCTTTCCATCCGTTCTATCAATGTGACTGTGGATCTTGTCCACTCAATCCTCAGAAGAGATGGATTGAAATCTAGTCCTCTTCAACCGCACTGTGTACTCAAAATAAGTGTAATATAGGGAAAGTCCGGCATGGAAACTAGTCCTTTCCATCCGTTCTATCAGTGTAACTCTGAATCTTATCCGTTCAGATAATCTGCCCTAAAAGAAGCATAGAACAGGTGGCTTGGAAACCAGTCCTTTCCAACCGCAGTTATTGCACAGGAAGTAGATTTGGGTTGCTCAGAATCTTGTCCATTCTGACAATATCTACAAGTTACTACACTTAGATAGTTGTAAATACAAAAACTTTGTAATGTATGAAAAGAAATTTAATGTAATGGCCGTTTTACTTTTTATTGTTTAGTAAGCGTTAATTTCTATTGAAATTTAATTTTACAATATATGTTATGTACTCATAACTTTTATATTAATAAGTCATATGACCGTAATAAATAAATAAATTAATTAAATGCTACTTTAATGTGACTAACACTCTAAAATAATTTGCTAAATTGACGTTAGGATGAAGCGATAAATAATAAAAAACTAATCAATTATTTGTTTATTGGGACTTGTGATATAAGCACAATGAGGACTAATTTTAATTAATTAAGATAAAAAAAATGTTAAATAATTTTTATTTTAATTTGAAATATTTTGAAGTGCTTAACAATATTTTTATTTTAAAAAAGTCTACACTTTTTCTATGAAAATTTGTTCCCATATAAAATACATGGGAAATTTTGAGTGCTTTGAGCGACCTCTAAAATTGTATGATTTTAAAATAAAAAACAGGGGAAAATTTTTTGTCAATATGGCATTGCGAGCATCAAATTTCCTATCATTTCAGAAAACAGTGAATTTAAAAGCCATTTATTTTTTAAATTGTGAATTTACATTTTTTAAACAAAAATAAACCTCAAATGATTTAAAACAAAAAGAGTTGAACGAATAAAACACACAAATAACACACCTTTCACAGTTTTATTGAAATAAGAAAATTTAACATGAGAAACAAAAAACAACAAGTTTACAACTGTTGTATTACGATAACACAATTCGAAAAATAACACGGCATGTTAACTCCCTAAAGGCTTTATCTGAATGTTTGGAAAAAGAATTTGACAGTTTTTGTAATGAGGCGATTAGGGTGACAATTAAATGTATGGAGTATTTTTTTTTTCTTTATTGTTTTGGTCTCAGTGTTTTTTTGTGTGTAGTTTTATTTAAAAAAAATTCTAGTAAAATTTCAAGGTCGTAGGAAGAGGATTAGGGGGCGCGTCGGCCCCCCAAAGTTACACAAAATACGTTTTTTCACGCAAATTCTTACTTTGACTGCTTGTAACTTTCTCTGTGTTTTTTTTTTTTAAACATTACTGGCGAAAGATGTTCATTAATATGTCTACAATAACATCTGTCAATAACATTTTTGTCTAATGTTAATATTTAATGAAAAAAACTTAAATATAGGAGAAAAAGTACGCCTCAATGTCGACTTATTATACTTAAATAAAACTACTTATGTATATGATTTTTTTTTTTATTAATATTGTTTAAAGCACTTGAGACAATGTCTTTTTATTACAGTCCGGAAACCGATGGCGGTAATCGCTAACAATTTTTAAAACAAATTGTTTTTGGCGTTCATTTTTGGTAAATAGTTTATTATACTCTTCCATCAATTTAACCCCCCTTTCGGCAGTGTCATTTGTAACATTTAATTTTTTCATCAGTTCAGCCGCTTTACAATAAGATTGGTCCTGCTCCCATTTGTCTGGGTTTAATTTAAAAAAATCAGTATTTATTTGAAATCTTTCAAATAATGCTTTTGTTTCGGCAGAGACGAACTGTTCAATTCCGTCATGGAATATTTCAACGATTTCTCTATCATTTATTGTAGCTCGCTTTGTGTTTTGCTCTTGTTCAAAATCATTTTCCAAAGCCGCCACCATTTTTTGTTTTGAAAAAAGGGATACGTTGCTGTCAAAAAATGCAAGACCAACCGCCTCAGGGCTTAAATACCACAAGTGGTTCTTGAACTTTTTAAGAGCAACATAAGATCTAGCAGCATCCATTTTTTTGAAGTTTTCAAGTTTTTGTAAAAATAAAAAATCTTGATATGGCGCTTTAATGGCCAAAGGAGCAGAAAACCACGCTTCGACATAGACTTCAGCAATAAAAACACAAATTTGACGAAGCCCATTTAATTCAGTTGCTGAAAGCTGGAACTCGTTACGGAATAAAAATATTTTTAGACAGTAAATCGCTTTTGCCATCCCCCTTGCATGGTGAACAGCTCCTGGCGATCGAAACATTAGGCTGTTTGGATGTGTCTTTTCTGGTTTTTGACCCAGGAAGAGCAAAGTGAGTTCCAAGAATTCTTTATAGTCTTCCCTGGGCTGTTTTTCTTCCAAGATATTATTTACTGCACCGATAATGCGAACAGCAGACTCTTTCATGTACGTCTTGACAGTTGGATCGTTGATGCCATACTCATAGTTTTTAGCATCAATCTTAGCCCAAGCATTTTTAAATTTCTCAAACATTTTAACGTTTGGACTTCCATAACAGCTTATTTTTTCTTCGAAAACGCATCTTAAAATAATCTCGTATATATGATGACGGCATGGTAACCATAAAAGTTGTCTTTGTAAATTATTTTCAATTAACGTACAGGTACCATTGAAACGCCCAGTATTGACCGCTGTTGTATCAAACACTAAAGCTTTGATGTGATTTTGCAGACCATATTCATAAATAGCATCGCATACAGCGGATGCCTGTTCTTTTCCAGTACCGGAATCAAGTGCAGGTATTTCAAGAAGCTGTTCAACTTTACCGCTCGATATTATTATAGGCAACCTATCAACTTTATCATTTCCCGTCAGCGCCGGCAAAAGTTTACCATCCCAATGAAGGCAGATAGCGTCGAGCTCATTTAATTTTAATTTATTTTTTAATGCTGAAATTCTTTCTTCACGGATTTGTTCCCTTTCCTGGTGTACAGACGTTCGGTTTAAAATATAATCTTCAACATTATTACCCAGAGCTTCAACGACTGCGCTTATTAGATGAACCGCATGTCTGTCACTTTTTTTTTTTTACAGACATCGAGTGCGGCCGCCAGTTTTGGTGTTAGTATTTTATTTGTTCCCCTACATTTTTTGGCTGGAGGTTGACTACAACGTGGGTCACATTCCATATCTGGAAAACTGTTATCATTCTCTGAAGATTCAGATGACAGCAACTCTGCAGTTTCATCTAATAAAAACGACTAATTTTAAAGAAAATAAAAAATAAACAATAACATACAAGGAACCAATTAATGCAATTTCACGATTATTCCGCTCCACTTGTTGTAATAAATTGTTGTTGCGTTCTTCAAGTCGGCACTCTCGGCGTACTTCTTCGTAATCGATACCATACATAAAGCCTGGGCGCCCCGTTTTTCGTTGACTTATCAAGAAATCAATATCTTCTTGATTCGACATTATTTTTAATGCACTTGCATGCGCCACGTCAAAAAGCATATCCAATTTTTCTTTCCACGTGTTTACTTTGCTCTTATGGAAATTAGAAGTCTTCTTTGAATCTTTTTGAAAGCTTTAGTGATTTGTGCGGTTTTTGTATTAAAATATCGCTAAGTCAGTGACAAAATTTTAACAACAAATAACTTTAAAACTAAAACAATTTGGACCCAAAATTTGTTAAATATCGGTGAATCAGTGCTACCCCAACACCCCCTGCTAATTTCATTGAAATATTCCAAGTACTTTGGCTAAAAAAAGCATTGGTTCCGTAAAGGAAATCTCAGCCATTGCTTCTGTACCAAATGTCTCTATTTGTACTTGAAGTATAAATTATTTTGTATGTGTGTAAAATTTTACGTTTATTTCTGTTTGTTCCTGAAAAGACCAATAAATACATACATAAATTTACACAAATCGTTATTTGTTGTATTAATGTTATTTTGTATACTTCTATAATACAACGATTGCTGGCGTGTTAAATTTTTTGAAAAATTAAAAATTACGAATCATAACTTCGTAAAGTTCGGGAACCCGGGATTGTGCCGGGATTTTGTTTTCAGATCTCGAAAATACAGGGGTCAATAAAATGTCCAAAAACGACATACCTAGTACATATAAAATATTGCATCCGTTTGAATATCGACAAATATGTTCAATGACTGGAAATTTGTAAATTAAATTTTTAATAAATACAATCTCAAGCAAAAATAACTAATGATAATTTAATTAAATACTTTGAATGTTTATGTCTACATCCCCCTTGCGTATGTTTAATTCATGAGTCCGACTTACCACATTTCGCCTTGTCATTGAATAAATCCTCAATTAGTTTTGAACATTCACTATCGATTGCATAACAGAATTGTTTAAATTTCGGGAATCCTCCTTTGGCAATGATTTCTATTAAATTTTTAGATTGCTCCTGGAACACTTCGGGATCGTTCGTTGAATTTAAATTTAAATAGTCTTTTATACAATTGTCATCTGAGGTATTTTCTCCAGAACCATTTTTAGAGCCATTATAGCTTAACACGGTTTTAGCGATCAAAGTGAAACTACAAGAGTTATTGTTAATTCTCCCGATTGCCCTTTTGTCGAATTCTTCGCTATTTTCACCTTCGTCATAACTAGTAGTAACAGTTTTATTGCTATTGCCGCTTTCACTGCTAATAGCTGCACTAAGTTTTCGCTTTGTGCTTTCGACAATAGATGGAATACTGGGCGTTGCAGATGCGACAGAATACGTTTTTAGAAGCAAATCTTTCTCAGACTGCGATAACACACAGTTTTTTACAAGGATGGCCAACAAGTTAGTCTCACATAAATCTAGTATTATACGATCCCTATGTCGTAAAAGCAGAGAACGCACTTCCTCCTTCTCCTCTTCTGGGGACATTTTATATAAACACGTCTCAAATCACAGAAATAGTTAAACGCGGATACAGCTGCACAAAACAAACACAAACAAAATTTTCATACAAATTGTATGTTTGCATGAACAAATATGTACATATATGTTAATTTTTAATATTGCAGTATTCAGCTCTCTTTAATGCAACTTAGTTGAATTTATTTCTTCCTTTTAAAACACATAATTAATACAAATTTCATGGTTTCCCTTTTTATAAATAGAACTCAGCTTCTTTATATTTTATGTATGTATGTATGTATATTTAATGCATTTTTTTTATTTTTTGTTAAATGGCCGTCTAAATAAACAAGCGCTGCGAATACGAAACATCTATACTAAAGAGACATATACACTACACTAACCCAACCACCATAGCCATTGTACATGGAATACGTTCCAAACCGGCACCGAAGCAACTAAAGGCCATGCCACATAAAGGGCCGTACACATAAGACTTTCGCTTTGCTTTGCTTCAGAGGTTCGCTTTGACAGATAAGTTAAAGTACACATGTTATATGAGTGCTGCTAAATACAAGGCGAGAAAAGTAAAGCAAAGCAAAACGAAGCAAAATCATGGCGAACTCTCAACTTTTGTACACTTTGACAACCAACTGTTTACATTTCCATTTTATTTCTGCGTGCATATACACACGATTTAGAGAATTCACTTGTATTTCATAATTTTCGCATATATGTATAATTACTTTTAAAAAGAGAAAAGAAGAGAAATATGAACAAATAGCAAATGAAACACCTCTTTGTTAACAACCCTCATCGTTTTCCTAAAATCCCCTGGATCGGTTTTTATTTATTTTGTCGAAAGATGCTGCAAGAAGACTTGTTACATCTTAGTCTTAATAAAGTTTATTACACTCGCGAATTTCAAACATACATAAGGAGATGTAAAACACATTTCTTATTCTTTTATTAATGAAAATACTCGGAATAAGCACATATCGCAATTCAAAACAAACAATTATCGCAGAAACTGTCAAAGCGTTCTATGTAGCAAACCTTCTACACCTCATGCTTTGTTGTTAAAGTTCGAATTGTCAAGTAAAGCGAGGAAAGTTGTATGTGTACGGCCCTTAAGACTTGCTTCGCTTTACGGGACATTGGTAACTTTGTCAGAAAAGCGAAAAACGCAAAAGGTATGCCGCAATAAAACTTTGACAATACATACTTTTCGTTTGTTTATTGTGAGTTGCGAAAATCGCACAGAACTTTATAATCATATTTACTTACATTCGACATAATTATGGACATTATGGAAGTTTTGTTAATAGTTCTTCTACTCACGAACCCTTATTATGTTTAAAAAACATCTAAAGCGGAAAATGTGTTATATCTTTGCTGCCACCTCCCGCACGAACCGGTCGAAGTGACTTCCACCGTGCTCTGCAATGCTTCTCTATTATAAAAGAAAAAGCCTTTAGTAAATCATCACTTACATATGTATATACATACATATATTTAAATACAATAAAATACCGAGCCTTAAGGTATTTATTGCAGAAGAGGTGGCAGCTTTTGTCATAGATGCTTGACTGCATTTTCACCGCTTCAATTAACTTTTCCTCCATTTTTTTTTGCTAAATTTAAAAAAAACTGTAAAATTAAATATTTTTTTCAGTTAAATTATTTATTTACCTTGTTTTTGTGAGAAAATTTTCAAATATACGTCAACCGTTAACAGACGAATGTCAGAAATAAACAAAATTGATAAGAGCGAACTGTCAAAGTCAGCGAAAAGATGAGAGTTGCCCAAGATTTCGCTTCGCTTGGGCGACGGTGTTGCCTATGTGGGAAATTTCGTATAATTGCATGTATTCATCTTTGCTGTCAAAGCTAAACTCTGACGTAAAGCGAAACAGAAGTTTTATGTGGCATGGGCTTAAAACAGCAGACAGAAGGCGTCGGAACACAATAAATGGATTGTAAAACACAACAAACAAAATGAGAGAAAACAAAATTGTAAAGGGCCGTACACATACAACTTTCCTCGCTTTACTTGACAATTCGAACTTTAACAACAAAGCATGAGGTGTAGAAGGTTTGCTACATAGAACGCTTTGACAGTTTCTGCGATAATTGTTTGTTTTGAATTGCTATATGTGGCTATTCCGAGTATTTTCATTAATAAAAGAATAAGAAATGTGTTTTACATCTACTTATGTATGTTTGAAATTCGCGAGTGTAATAAACTTTATTAAGACTGAGATGTAACAAGTCTTCTTGCAACATCTTTCGACAAAATAAATAAAAACCGATCCAGGGGATTTTAGGAAAACGATGAGGGTGGTTAACAAAGAGGTATTTCATTTGCTATTTGTTCATATTTCTCTTCTTTTCTCTTTTTAAAAGTAATTATATATGCGAAAATTATGAAATACAAGTGAATTCTCTAAATCGTGTGTATATGCACGCAGAAATAAAATGGAAATGTAAACAGTTGGTTGTCAAAGTGTACAAAAGTTGAGAGTTCGCCATGATTTTGCTTCGTTTTGCTTTGCTTTACTTTTTTCGCCTTGTATTTAGCAGCACTCATATAACATCAGCTCTTCAACTTATCTGTCAAAGCGAAACTCTGAAGCAAAGCAAAGCGAAAGTCTTATGTGTACGGCCCTTAAGCCCGAGTATAGTAAATTTACTCCAAAACATCCAAGATTTTATATGAACTTGTATACATACATATGTGCACATACATACACATGTGCTTTTAAATATATGTATGTATATGTATATACATATTACACACCTCATAAATATGTTTGTATACATATAAGTAGGTGTTATTTGTACATACATATATACAATAACGCTCCTGACTTAAGGTTCAATTAGAGGTACCATACCATAACGCCATAACCATAATCGTAGTCATAACCATAACCATATTTAAGCAATCGATTAGTGGTGTCATAACCATAAACAGCTGATATTTGCAACAAACTGAAGATAAATAAAAATTTAGTAAAGTATGTAAAACGCGGACGCAAAATATAAATTAAAACTCACCAAAACAAAATAAACTGCACACGAAGAATAAAAATATCACAATAAACGAGGCGAATCAGCAATCACCTGTTTATGGTTACGGCAAAAACCAAAATTCAGTTGGTCGGTATGGTTATGGTTATGGTTATGGCGTTATGGTATAGCACCACTAATCGATTACAGTGTAACCCATAAGGTTGGTTGGATCAGCTGTTTACTATGGTTATGGTTATGGTCCCTCTAATTGAACCTTTAAGGTTCAATTAGAGGTACCATACCATAACGCCATAACCATAATCGTAGTCATAACCATAACCATATTTAAGCAATCGATTAGTGGTGCCATAACCATAAACAGCTGATATTTGCAATAAACTGAAAGTAAATAAAAATTTAGTAAAGTATGTATGTAAAACTTGGACGCAAAATATAAATTTTAACTCATCAAAACAAAATAAACTGCACACGAAGAACAAAAATATCACAATAAACAAGGCGAATCAGCAATCATTTGTTTATGGTTACGGCAAAAACCAAAATTCAGTTGGTCGCTATGGTTATGGTTATGGTTATGGTTATGGCGTTATGGTATGGCACCACTAATCGATTACAGTGTAACCCATAAGGTTGGTTGGATCAGCTGTTTTCTATGGTTATGGTTATGGCACCTCTAATTGAACCTTTAGGTACACAAAGTTCTCAACTTTTTTAAATTTTTTGCTGTCGACAGTAGTGGTGGGTAATGGCGCAAATTGTTTGGCGCTGACACACTGGCGCCAGCGCCACGGTCGGAATCAGAACAGTGTGTCAGCGCAATTGCGCCATTACAGGGCAACACATTGATTTTTTCAAATTAACGCTTTTTTATTTGTTTCCCGCGAGCGACGCTCAAATAAATTTGTTTTACACGGATTTTAAGAACATATTACTTCGAATTTCAACAATTTTGCTTCCTGGTGCACATTCTACAAGTACGTTGTTAAAAATTTTAAGTTTGGTTTGAAAAATTAACAAAACTCTAAGCACCGAAAAATGTTTAGCAAAGTATGCAAAGTTTTTATTTCAATTAGCGAAAATATTTAAAATTAAAAACTTGGCATACATTTTGGGAAATCGTCTGTGCACAGACTTAAGTGATAGAGTGTATATACAATAACATTTTATTTAAAGTGTAATATAAATGTAATTTTTATATTTTAGGCTTAAAATGTCAAATAAAAAAAGCGAAGTATGGCTGCACTTCTCCGATGAGAAAGACCAAAAAGTTAAGTGTAAGCTATGTGGACAGCAGATATCCGTGGGCAATAAATCGACGTGCAGCCTTATTCGCCATATGAGTAGGCGGCATCCGTTCCAAAAAATCGCCAGACAGGAGCAGCCTGAAACGGAAGTAGACATAGAAGTGTTAGAAACGCAGGTAGAAGCACCACAGGCAGCAACACGGATAGAGACACAGCAGGAAGCGAAACAACGAAATACACCGCGAGCATCAAACACATCACAAGCATCGGTAACACAGTTCCTACACAAGCCACTTCCCGTCAAAAAGCAGCAACAAATTGATGAGCAGGTAATACAAATGATTGTCCGCGAGTACCACCCTTTCAGCGTCGTGGAAGACGTAGAGTTTAAAAAGCTAGTGTGTCTCCTTAATCCGAACTACAAACTCCCAACTAGGAAAACGGTTTCGTCGTCGTTAATACCGGCCATGTACAATGTTACCATGGAAGCTTTGAAAAGGCGGTTAGAGAGGGCGTATGCTATATGTGTAACGATGGACGGGTGGACTTCCCGTGCCCTAGACAGTTTCTTTAGTATTACTGCCCACTACATTGTGGAAAACGATAAGAGAATGTTCCTTGCGTCGGACTTATTAGCTTGTTCCTCATATATAGAAAGGCACACTAGTGAAAATATTACAAAGAAAACTAACGAAATTTTTTGCGAGTGGGGAATCAGTCACAAGATATGTATTGTAGTTACTGATGCGGCTAACATGAAAGCAGCGGTTCGGGGGGGAGGTTGGAGGCATTGGGGCTGCTTTGCCCATTCATTAAATTTAGTAGTACAATCAGGCTTGAAGGAAATAGAATCCGTTTTGCATAAAATAAAAACCATTGTAAAGTTTTTTTCAAAAAGCACTTATGCTTCTTCGAAACTCAAAGCTACATTAGAAGCTATGTTATCTCCACTATTGGTTCTTCTATTTCATTATTAGGGATTTTATTTTTTTTATTTATTATTTGAGAAAGTTTTTTTACAACGTCAAGTAATTTATCCTATACATTTATCTTCTTCAATTGAATGATTACAAAATACACCTCCATCTGAACACAGATATTCCGAATTACCTATTTTAATTAATTTCTAATATGGCAGATTAGTGCCATGGATTTAAGCTTCATAAATAAAGTATTTTACTTTTATTAGAAATTAATGCCAACATGACAACTCTTGGCCTTCAAGAAAGTGCCTCCCCTCTTATAGAACAATTAACATTTATTCATGATTATGCTTTAATAATTTTAGTAATAATTACAACTTTAGTAGGTTATTTAATATGTATATTCTTTTTTAATAATTACACAAACCGAAATTTATTACATGGACAAACTATTGAAATAATCTGAACTATTGTTCCCGCTATTGTATTATTATTTATTGCATTTCCATCACTTCGTTTATTATATCTACAAGATGAAATTAATGAACCATCAGTAACTTTAAAAGCTATTGGGCCCCAGTGATATTGAAGTTAGGAATATTCAGATTTTTTAAATATTGAATTTGATTCAAATATAACAAATTAATTAAACATTGACGGATTTCGATTGTTAGATGTTGATAATCGAGTTATTTTACCAATAAATTCACAAATCCGTATTTTAGTAACAACTGCAGATGTAATTCATTCTTGAACCATTCCATATCTTGGAGTAAAAGTTGATGGAACTCCTGGTCGATTAAATCAAACAAATTTTTTAATTAATTGACCAGGATTATTTTATAGTCAATGTTCTGAAATTTGTGGAGCTAATCATAGATTTATGCCAATTGTAATCGAAGGAATCCCTGTAAATTATTTTATTAAATTAATTACTAATAGAAATAATTCATCATTATATGACTGAAAGCAAGTATTGGTCTCTTAAACCACTTTATAGTAAATTAGCAATTACTTCTAATGAAATAAAAAAATTAGTTAAAATATAACATTAGTATGTCAAACTAAAGCTTTCGGAATTACAGCTGGCCCATTTTCGCCGCAAGTCATCGTTTATGACATAGTGGCAACGTCAAGCAGAGGGTGACTGGCACCATCCTGCCCTTCAACGTTTTAATACTTTTACATATACGATTCCCGTGTAAACAGCGATCCGAACAACATCAGTCAGCGCTCTGCCGGTCAACGACTAGCTTTAATCTAATTTTTATTATAACATTTCTAACAACTACCGTTTTTTGGCCATCAGCGGCTCCGAATCATTTTTTTGAATATCCTATTGTATTTCAATTCAATTACATGGTCCTATCGACGCCGTTGTAAGCAAGTGGCAGCACCTGTGCAAACAAACAGAGCCACCGCGGCCATTTCAAACTAACGTCAGCCATAACTGCAAACGAAAAAAAAAAAAAAAAAAGAATTTGTGAAGAAGTGAACGGTCGCTAATTCAGTGAAAATTTGGTGAAAACCCCGATTTTTCAATAAAATAAAGAGTTTTACTCACATTGAAGTGAACGGTCCCTATTTCAAAGAGAAAATTTGATATAAAACCTCGATTTTTCCAAAAACTAAAGTTTTACTACATAAAAGTAAAACGATCGCGACTTAAAAGCGAAATTTGAAATTTTTTTAAAAAGTGATTTCTATCCGCATTAAATTAAACGAGTGCTATTTTAAAGCCGCATTTGGCAGTGTCTTTATAAAGAAAAGGTGATTTGCGAATATCAAATTGAACGGTCGCGAGTGAATATCAAAAATTGAATTGTTAGATACCGGCATTTTCCTCAAAAAGAAGGTTTTCGTGTACAGAGCGATACGGACTTGAGTTATAAAAAACCTTAAATGCATTGTAAAAAAGTGCATCGTATTAGCATTGTGAATACAAAAAGAAACGATTTCTTGCAAGTTGACCTGAAAAGTTGTGATCACGCAAGTGAAAAGTAAAAGGGTAATTTTTGGTTATTTAACAAAATATTTATTTGATTCGCATTTTAATTTTTATACAAAATTAATTGGGAAAAAACAGCTAATTAGCCGTCATCGCATCGTATTAGCATTGTGAATACAAAAAGAAACGATTTCTTCTAATTATCCGTTATCGCCTACGACAAAATATACAAGTTCTCCAGCGCATACATGTGTATGTAAGTACATACTTAAAAAAAAAAAACACAGAAAAATAATATAATAATAAAATATAGGCAGGACACGCCCTTTTACATTTGCCATCAAAAAAATTTGCTATCAAAAATTTTCCGCCAAGATAATATTTGCAGCCTCAAAAATTTACCGCTACCAAATATTTGCCGCCAACAAAAATTTGCCGCCAACATAATATTTGCCGCCATCAAAAATTTGCCACTGCCAAATTTGCCGCCACCAAAAATTTGCCACCACCAACCCACTGTCAAAGAACCGCAAGGAAAATCACGCCACAGCACTTTGGCGCCATAAAAAAGGGCTAAGTACATTCCCCTATGGCTGAGTGAGTTGGCAATTTTTTATACATATACATACATACATACATATGTGAATATATCCACACTCCAACCCACGTATGTACATATATACAAAATTACATATGTGCATATCACTCAAGTGAATGTACATTAGGGCGGGTCGATTTAAAAATCGCTCATTGCTCTGTGAAAATCGTATTCTAGGGATCAAAATAAGAAACTTTGCCGAAGGAACCATACCTCTAAAACGAATTCTGATGTCCCCCAATTTGGGTCGAACTTTTGGGTAGGGGCAAATTTTAAAAAATCCCACTTTGACCCGTTTAGAGTGCTCCAATCGAGTCCAAATGTATGACCGACCTCCACTAACTTTGGAGGGCCGATCCACCCATGCCAGTGGCAAACCCCCTGGAATCCCCTGGGGGGTTCCCCATACAAACATTTCAAAAAATCACCATTTTTGGCCTTTACATGAAAAAATCAGCTAAATGGCTATGTTTTTCCTTTATTTATATTTATTTATTTATAATAATATTTATTATTTATTTATAACAATATCTATTTTTTGTCTTAAGAAATTTATTTAGTCAGAACATATGTAAATGCAAAAATTAATTTAAGTGAGTTATAGAAAAGAAACTAAAAAAAATTATTGTTTGAAGTCTTTTTTACTTTCAAGTCTGGGCAATTTCGCACGGCTCTCTAATATCGTCGCCATAACAGCCTCTACATTTTCCGGTATAACCCGTTTGGAAACGCTAGCTAGCAATTGAACATGTCGTTCCGTTCCTTGTATGTACATATAAACGTTTGTACACTCAATATATGCAATATTAAAAGATTAGCGTTTGATAAAAACTTTTGTGGTCACAAGTACCAAAAAAATTCCGGCATGCATAACGGGCGAAAGCCGGTAGTGGAGGAGGGGTTCGCAGTTTTTGGTACAAGCACCAGTTTCTTCAGTTTCCATGTTCTTGAGAATACACCTTTTTTTAAGCATGTGTTGAATACCCTCGCAAATATCCCTGGATTGTTAACAACAGCTTTCTTCAGAGCAATGTTCGGAATGCCGTCGGGGCCTGGTGTCTTGTTAGCCGATAGTTTGGAGCCTGCTTTAAGCACTTCTTCCTCTGTTATGGTCGGTATATGACTTTCGCGCTCTATTTCCAGCATCCTTGCAAACTTTGGTTGCTCAGGGAAGAGATCTTTTACAATTTGCATAAGTATGGGGCATGTTGGCTGGGCTGTTTTCTTTAGTCTTTTAATACCCCAACTTATATGCGAACCCAAATGGGTTGTCATTAACATCCTCGCATATTTCTTTGAACATTTTACGCTTGCTCTCTCGGATGGCGTTCTTGAGAAGTTTTCTGCAGTTCTTAAAGTTTTGCCTGAGCTGCAGAGCATTTGCTGCGTTGCGTGAACGTTGGCATAATCGGCGGGATCGATTACACTGCTCACGAAGGGCTGCAATCTGTTCATTCCACCAATATGCTGACTTTCGTGTTTTGCCACGGCCTTTAAGTTCCATGCTGGTATCACATGCTTTTATTAGTGCTTTCGAGAGCTCCAAGGCTGCATCATCTGGCGAAGACAATACTTTAAAATCGTCAAAAGCTACAAGAAAGAGCTCTTCGTCAAAGCTTTTAATTTTCCAGCCCGTGTTTACTTTTGAAGGTGTTGCATCCGCAGTAGTACAGGCAGTGCGACCCACATTAATAGTAATCGCTCGGTGGTCGCTGTGGGTGTAGGATTCGTCAATATGCCAGCTTGTATTCCTACTCAGCCCTGCGCTTAAAAACGATAGGTCAATGACAGAGCCAGCCCCATTTCTGCAAAAGGTGTTTTCGTCCCCGCTGTTGAGTAGCACCAGGTTAAGCGCCGCGAATGCATCTAGGAGTTGTCTGCTTTTTGTGTTTGTTCGCTTACAGCCCCACTCGACAGCCCATGCGTTAAAGTCGCCTGCCACCAGTGCTGCGCTTCTCAGCTTCACGTCGTTTACAAGAGCGGTGATAATGCTTATGAAAGTATTAAGATCATAACATATACGTATGTATATATGTATGTGTGTTCATAAATACAAAAGGGATAATCACCAAGTTGAGCAAATGGCCTGGCACTCAGTAAGTAGGCTGCATATACATACATACATGTACATGCATGCATATTTACGGATGTGAAGAAGCTGGCGAATATTTATAAAAGGGTTTTACTACTATACATTATACCCACACATAAATAGACATATGTACGTATATATATAAATACGTATTTAGATATGTATGCACTTCAGCGGCAAAAACAGGTTACAATTGTATGCAATACTTACAATGTTTTTTAACACAAATGCTTTCCGGTAATTCTTTATAAAATAATATTGCATTCTTTAACTAGAACAATATCAATTAAAGTTTCCAAACTTGTTCAGAGCGCACACATTTTTCAAATATCAAAGTTTTCCATCCAAAATTTCTAACGTTTTAATGAGAAATTGAAAAATTGAGAGTCTCAAGAAATTCTGTATATAAAAAGCATTGTGAAAATTTTTTCTAAATCTATTTTCTTTCCATTTGCATTTGCGCCTACATATGAACATCTTTTCATACAAATGTGTATTGAATTTATTATATGTATATGCATTTATTTTATAGTTACTTATTAATTTCAGTAAAATGCAATGTAGATTATGCATGTATGTACGTAAATATGAAGATACATGCAATTATTGAATTTTTTCTATTTAATTGCTTTCATAATGTAGCCGCTATCAGTTGCAAAAATTGGCGCCGTCATAAAATCTTTCAGTCGAATGTTGTCTCATACAGCCGGATGTGGTCTCATACATCCGAATGCGCATGACTAGTTGTACAACATATTTGGCTCTCTTTGTACAACGAATGCCTCTTTTTCTGAATGCGACTGAGCGCAGTATTCTCAGATATCTGCACAATCATTCAGTCATCGCGCTTGCTGTGAGCAGAATGCGTAGAATGTTGCGCTTACGTGTGAATGTGTTAAAACGGCCAATGACTGCATTCATGCAGACGTCTAATAGACATGCATACATACGGCAAATGTACGCTGTTTAGCGCTAATTCACTTGTTTTGCCTTCATTTGTACACGCAATTCATATGTATGTATGTACTTTACTTTATTAAGTTATGCCTTAAAGGATGTCAAGAGATGAAAGAGAGAGAGACAAACATATATGTAATACTTACATATATATTGGCAGTATCAACAAGTGCAGTCAGCAAACATTACAGTACAGATATATAAAATTAGAAAAGGAAAACCGAGTAAACGTAAGTCAAAATTGACACTTGAATTCAAAAGAAAATCCAGTGGTTTAGAAAGTTTGTGAGTTTTCCTGCATTTTGTAAAATTTTTGAACACAATAAATTGCAGAAATGTTGCACAGATGTTTTTTATGTGAAAAAAAAACAAGAGATAAAGCAAAAAATATAGCTTTGCATGCGTACGTGTTTCGTTACAAGTGCAATACAAGAGTTTAATTGCACGATCTATGTTGACAATCATGGGCGCCGCCAGGATTATTTTCAGGGAGGTGCATCTGCATCTACACACTATTATGATCTAATATACATATATAGAATGCAGAATGAGTGCAATGTAAAATTTAAATCGTACGCGGATTTCATTGCATTGTTTTATAGAAAATTTACTTTTATATTGGTAATCAAATGTAATAAACTGACATGTCCTAATAATGTTACACTTTTGATCTAATGCTAGTAAAACAAAATTAGTAAAATTGTTTTTGGTAAATTGATCTTCCTTAGGGTTGTCGAAAAAACATCGATGTTTTGCTTCGATGCATCGAAAATTTTCCACTCGATGTACAAATAGTCGATGCATCGAACATCGATGTTTTCTGTAAACTGACATCTCAACTACATTGAATTTTCTGAATTTCAAAGAAATCGAAATGGCGCCGAAAAGTGTTGTGTGGAGGTTTTACATAAAAGAAAATAGATATTGCGCAGTATGCAATTTATGTAAAAAGACGATTACCAAAACCATGTAAAACCAAAGTTTCAAACTTTAAAATATGTATTATATAAATCTGAGTAAATTAAAATAAAAGTTTGTATAATTATTTGAAATTGGTTTGGTTTTATTTTCATGGTATATGAAAACTCTGTCCGTATCGATGCATCGATGTATAACATCGATGTAATTTTGCCACTGACATCCCTAATCTCCCTCTCCAAAAAAACCATTAAAATGCATTAATTTTGCGAGCTTACTATATCTAGAAAATAAAGCATTTAACTACTATTGCATATACCTATGTACATTGAATTGTGGAAAAGTAATAATATCAAAAAAAAACAACTCAGAAAATATTCAATTATTCAAATTTCAAATTTTATTTGAGGATTATTTGGATAATTTAATGAAGTTAAATGTCCACTAATATTTTATTCACATCAATATTATTTAGGTCTTATATAATAATAATATTGTATAAATAACATCAGTTAAAATAATTTTCTAATCAGTTATCCATCAGCTTGAATAACAAAGTAGTAAGTATAAGCGAAAACAACGACTATGCTAAGCATTGTTACGTACACACATAATAACAGCCATCGCTAGCTGCGCCTTACATATGTACATATGTATGTGGCTTTGGTGGTGTCTCCCTGCACAACGTCCGTCACATTCGTGCAATTTCCGGACAGGCCGTGAATGCATGAACGATGATTTTAAATGATCGTAGCGAAGAGAAAAATTTGTACGTCCCTTAAATCATAAGCAGAGAGTACCCATATTGGTCTCTTTTTTCTCTGTAAGTACACATATTTATGATCGCATGAGTGCCTGAGTTGAATGAGCACCGCATTCACATTAGTGTCATTCGGCTAACAGAAGAAGTGAATGTGCTCATGCAGCCCTCTAATGTCTATACTATTATATACAATTTATTATATGGGGAATATTTGTCATGGTTTGGCTCTCAAAGTACTGAACTGGTTTTAATAATTCTTTAAAACAGCTGAGTGGCATACTTTTTTTTTATTATTGGAAGATAAACCCCGTTTTTTGGCGGTAAATTTACAAAAAAAATCAAAGCAATATAGAAATGGGCTATGAAAAAATATTCGAAATTTTTCCATTTTCAACACAGGACTAATTCTTCTAGAGGTCATATGGTAACTAGAACTTATAGAACCTTTCGTATATGCATGAGACAACGCTTAATATTAATCAGTTACAGCAAAGCAAAGCAAATCGATATTGCCTGGCGTAAGGTTAATGTTAGACAGTATACTCCCAATCCGATGAGGTGCAAAAATTGGCAGTTACTCGGACACACCACAAAATATTAAAAGGGAAAGGCCGCATGTAACAACTGCAGCCTACCTCCCCATAACCCCCTAAAATGCACCCGTACCTTTTGCGCTAATTGTCACGAAGATCATCCAGCCTCTTCTAACAGCTGTCCAAAATTCAAACAAGCGAAAGAAATACAAAAAATTAAAACTACAAAAAAATGCACCTTACGAGAAGCCATACAACACAACTGTCTCTCTCCCTAAAAATGCACCTCTTTATCATCAATTATTGCACATGGAGGAGCATCTGTTGATTTAGCTATTTTCTCTTCACATTTAGCAGGTATTTCTTCAATTTTAGGAGCAGTAAATTTTATTACAACAGTTATTAATATACGATATACTGGTATTACATTTGATCGAATACCTTTATTTGTTTGATCTGTTGTATTAACAGCTTTATTACTACTTTTATCTTTACCAGTTTTAGCTGGAGCTATTACTATACTATTAACAGATCGAAATTTAAATATATACTACTTTTATCTTTACCAGTTTTAGCTGGAGCTATTACTATACTATTAACAGATCGAAATTTAAATATATCAGTTTTCCTATTTTATATCAACATTTATTTTGATTTTTTGGACATCCAGAAGTTTATATTTTAATTTTACCAGGATTTGGAATAATTTCACATTATATTAGTCAAGAATCAGGAAAAAAAGAAACATTTGGTTCTCTAGGAATAATTTATGCAATATTAGCAATTGGTCTATTAGGATTTATTGTATGAGCTCATCATATATTTACAGTAGGTATAGATGTAGATACTCGAGCTTATTTTACTTCAGCTACAATAATTATTGCAGTACCAACAGGTATTAAAATTTTTAGTTGACTTGCTACCTTAGATGGAACACAATTAAATTATTCTCCTGCTATATTATGAGCTTTAGGATTCGTATTTTTATTTACAGTACGAGGATTAACAGGAGTAATTTTAGCTAATTCATCAGTTGATATTATTCTTCATGACACTTATTACGTAGTAGCTAATTTTCATTATGTTTTATCAATAGGAGCAGTCTTTGCAACTATATCAGGGTTTATTCATTGATACCCTTTTTTATTTGCAGGATTAACATTAAACCCTAAATGATTAAAAAGTCAATTTATTATTATATTTATTGGAGTAAATTTAACATTTTTTCCACAACACTTCTTAGGATTAGCGGGAATACCTCGACGTTATTCAGATTATCCAGATGCTTATACAACATGAAATGTTATCTCAACTATTGGTTCTTCTATTTCATTATTAGGGATTTTATTTTTTTATTTATTATTTGAGAAAGTTTAATTTTACAACGTCAAGTAATTTATCCTATACATTTATCTTCTTCAATTGAATGATTACAAAATACACCTCCATCTGAACACAGATATTCCGAATTACCTATTTTAATTAATTTCTAATATGGCAGATTAGTGCCATGGATTTAAGCTTCATAAATAAAGTATTTTACTTTTATTAGAAATTAATGACAACATGACAACTCTTGGCCTTCAAGAAAGTGCCTCCCCTCTTATAGAACAATTAACATTTATTCATGATTATGCTTTAATAATTTTAGTAATAATTACAACTTTAGTAGGTTATTTAATATGTATATTCTTTTTTAATAATTACACAAACCGAAATTTATTACATGGACAAACTATTGAAATAATCTGAACTATTGTTCCCGCTATTGTATTATTATTTAATGCATTTCCATCACTTCGTTTATTATATCTACAAGATGAAATTAATGAACCATCAGTAACTTTAAAAGCTATTGGGCCCCAGTGATATTGAAGTTATGAATATTCAGATTTTTTAAATATTGAATTTGATTCAAATATAACAAATTAATTAAACATTGACGGATTTCGATTGTTAGATGTTGATAATCGAGTTATTTTACCAATAAATTCACAAATCCGTATTTTAGTAACAACTGCAGATGTAATTCATTCTTGAACCATTCCATATCTTGGAGTAAAAGTTGATGAAACTCCTGGTCGATTAAATCAAACAAATTTTTTAATTAATTGACCAGGATTATTTTATAGTCAATGTTCTGAAATTTGTGGAGCTAATCATAGATTTATGCCAATTGTAATCGAAGGAATCCCTGTAAATTATTTTATTAAATTAATTACTAATAGAAATAATTCATCATTATATTACTGAAAGCAAGTATTGGTCTCTTAAACCACTTTATAGTAAATTAGCAATTACTTCTAATGAAATAAAAAAATTAGTTAAAATATAACATTAGTATGTCAAACTAAAGCTTTCGGAATTACAGCTGGCCCATTTTCGCCGCAAGTCATCGTTTATGACATAGTGGCAACGTCAAGCAGAGGGTGACTGGCACCATCCTGCCCTTCAACGTTTTAATACTTTTACATATACGATTCCCGTGTAAACAGCGATCCGAACAACATCAGTCAGCGCTCTGCCGGTCAACGACTAGCTTTAATCTAATTTTTATTATAACATTTCTAACAACTACCGTTTTTTGGCCATCAGCGGCTCCGAATCATTTTTTTGAATATCCTATTGTATTTCAATTCAATTACATGGTCCTATCGACGCCGTTGTAAGCAAGTGGCAGCACCTGTGCAAACAAACAGAGCCACCGCGGCCATTTCAAACTAACGTCAGCCATAACTGCAAACGAAAAAAAAAAAAAAAAAAGAATTTGTGAAGAAGTGAACGGTCGCTAATTCAGTGAAAATTTGGTGAAAACCCCGATTTTTCAATAAAATAAAGAGTTTTACTCACATTGAAGTGAACGGTCCCTATTTCAAAGAGAAAATTTGATATAAAACCTCGATTTTTCCAAAAACTAAAGTTTTACTACATAAAAGTAAAACGATCGCGACTTAAAAGCGAAATTTGAAATTTTTTTAAAAAGTGATTTCTATCCGCATTAAATTAAACGAGTGCTATTTTAAAGCCGCATTTGGCAGTGTCTTTATAAAGAAAAGGTGATTTGCGAATATCAAATTGAACGGTCGCGAGTGAATATCAAAAATTGAATTGTTAGATACCGGCATTTTCCTCAAAAAGAAGGTTTTCGTGTACAGAGCGATACGGACTTGAGTTATAAAAAACCTTAAATGCATTGTAAAAAAGTGCATCGTATTAGCATTGTGAATACAAAAAGAAACTATTTCTTGCAAGTTGACCTGAAAAGTTGTGATCACGCAAGTGAAAAGTAAAAGGGTAATTTTTGGTTATTTAACAAAATATTTCTTTGATTCGCATTTTAATTTTTATATAAAATTAATTGGGAAAAAACAGCTAATTAGCCGTCATCGCATCGTACTAGCCTTGTGAATACAAAAAGAAACGATTTCTTCTAATTATCCGTTATCGCCTACGACAAAATATACAAGTTCTCCAGCGCATACATGTGTATGTAAGTACATACTTAAAAAAAAAAAAAACACAGAAAAATAATATAATAATAAAATATAGGCAGGACACGGCCTTTTACATTTGCCATCAAAAAAAAATTTATCGCTATAAAAAATTTTCCGCCAAGATAATATTTGCAGCCTCAAAAATTTACCGCTACCAAATATTTGCCGCCAACAAAAATTTGCCGCCAACATAATATTTGCCGCCATCAAAAATTTGACACTGCCAAATTTGCCGCCACCAAAAATTTGCCACCACCAACCCACTGTCAAAGAACCGCAAGGAAAATCACGCCACAGCACTTTGGCGCCATAAAAAAGGGCTAAGTACATTCCCCTATGGCTGAGTGAGTTGGCAATTTTTTATACATATACATACATACATATGTGAATATATCCACACTCCAACCCACGTATGTATATACAAAATTACATATGTGCATATCACTCAAGTGAATGTACATTAGGGCGGGTCGATTTAAAAATCGCTCATTGCTCTGTGAAAATCGTATTCTAGGGATCAAAATAAGAAACTTTGCCGAAGGAACCATACCTCTAAAACGAATTCTGATGTCCCCCAATTTGGGTCGAACTTTTGGGTAGGGGCAAATTTTAAAAAATCCCACTTTGACCCGTTTAGAGTGCTCCAATCGAGTCCAAATGTATGACCGACCCCCACTAACTTTGGAGGGCCGATCCACCCATGCCAGTGGCACACCCCCTGGAATCCCCTGGGGGGTTCCCCATACAAACATTTCAAAAAATCACCATTTTTGGTCTTTACATGAAAAAATCAGCTAAATGGCTATGTTTTTCCTTTATTTATATTTATTTATTTATAATAATATTTATTATTTATTTATAACAATATCTATTTTTTGTCTTAAGAAATTTATTTAGTCAGAACATATGTAAATGCAAAAATTAATTTAAGTGAGTTATAGAAAAGAAACTAAAAAAAACTATTGTTTGAAGTCTTTTTTACTTTCAAGTCTGGGCAATTTCGCACGGCTCTCTAATATCGTCGCCATAACAGCCTCTACATTTTCCGGTATAACCCGTTTGGAAACGCTAGCTAGCAATTGAACATGTCGTTCCGTTCCTTGTATGTACATATAAACGTTTGTACACTCAATATATGCAATATTAAAAGATTAGCGTTTGATAAAAACTTTTGTGGTCACATGTACCAAAAAAATTCCGGCATGCATAACGGGCGAAAGCCGGTAGTGGAGGAGGGGTTCGCAGTTTTTGGTACAAGCACCAGTTTCTTCAGTTTCCATGTTCTTGAGAATACACCTTTTTTTAAGCATGTGTTGAATACCCTCGCAAATATCCCTGGATTGTTAACAACAGCTTTCTTCAGATCAATGTTCGGAATGCCGTCGGGGCCTGGTGCCTTGTTAGCCGATAGTTTGGAGCCTGCTTTAAGCACTTCTTCCTCTGTTATGGTCGGTATATGACTTTCGCGCTCTATTTCCAGCATCCTTGCAAACTTTGGTTGCTCAGGGAAGAGATCTTTTACAATTTGCATAAGTATGGGGCATGTTGGCTGGGCTGTTTTCTTTAGTCTTTTAATACCCCAACTTATATGCGAACCCAAATGGGTTGTCATTAACATCCTCGCATATTTCTTTGAACATTTTACGCTTGCTGTCTCGGATGGCGTTCTTGAGAAGTTTTCTGCAGTTCTTAAAGTTTTGCCTGAGCTGCAGAGCATTTGCTGCGTTCCGTGAACGTTGGCATAATCGGCGGGATCGATTACACTGCTCACAAAGGGCTGCAATCTGTTCATTCCACCAATATGCTGACTTTCGTGTTTTGCCACGGCCTTTAAGTTCCATGCTGGTATCACATGCTTTTATTAGTGCTTTCGAGAGCTCCAAGGCTGCATCATCTGGCGAAGACAATACTTTAAAATCGTCAAAAGCTACAAGAAAGAGCTCTTCGTCAAAGCTTTTAATTTTCCAGCCCGTGTTTACTTTTGAAGCTGTTGCATCCGCAGTAGTACATGCAGTGCGACCCACATTAATAGTAATCGCTCGGTGGTCGCTGTGGGTGTAGGATTCGTCAATATGCCAGCTTGTATTCCTACTCAGCCCTGCGCTTAAAAACGATAGGTCTGCCTTTTGTGTTTGTTCGCTTACAGCCCCACTCGACAGCCCATGCGTTAAAGTCGCCTGCCACCAGTGCTGCGCTTCTCAGCTTCACGTCGTTTACAAGAGCGGTGATAATGCTTATGAAAGTATTAAGATCATAACATGTACGTATGTATATATGTATGTGTGTTCATAAATACAAAAGGGATAATCACCAAGTTGAGCAAATGTAGGCTGCATATACATACATGCATGTACATGCATGCATATTTACGGATGTGAAGAAGCTGGCGAATATTTATAAAAGGGTTTTACTACTATACATTATACCCACACATAAATAGACATATGTACGTATATATATAAATACGTATTTAGATATGTATGCACTTCAGCGGCAAAAACAGGTTACAATTGTATGCAATACTTACAATGTTTTTTAACACAAATGCTTTCCGGTAATTCTTTATAAAATAATATTGCATTCTTTAACTAGAACAATATCAATTAAATTTTCCAAACTTGTTCAGAGCGCACACATTTTTCAAATATCAAAGTTTTCCATCCAAAATTTCTAACGTTTTAATGAGAAATTGAAAAATTGAGAGTCTCAAGAAATTCTGTATATAAAAAGCATTGTGAAAATTTTTTCTAAATCTATTTTCTTTCCATTCGCATTTGCGCCTACATATGAACATCTTTTCATACAAATGTGTATTGACTTTATTATATGTGTATGCATTTATTTTATAGTTACTTATTAATTTCAGTAAAATGCAATGTAGATTATGCATGTATGTACGTAATATGAAGATACATGCAATTATTGAATTTTTTCTATTTAATTGCTTTCATTTGCAAAAATTGGCGCCGTCATAAAATCTTTCAGTCAAATGTTGTCTCATACAGCCGGATGTGGTCTCATACATCCGAATGCGCATGACTAGTTGTACAACATATTTGGCTCTCTTTGTACAACGAATGCCTCTTTTTCTGAATGCGACTGAGCGCAGTATTCTCAGATATCTGCACAATCATTCAGTCATCGCGCTTGCTGTGAGCAGAATGCGTAGAATGTTGCGCTTACGTGTGAATGTGTTAAAACGGCCAATGACTGCATTCATGCAGACGTCTAATAGACATGCATACATACGGCAAATGTACGCTGTTTAGCGCTAATGCACTTGTTTTGCCTTCATTTGTACACGCAAGTCATATGTATGTATGTACTTTACTTTATTAAGTTATGCCTTAAAGGATGTGAAGAGATGAAAGAGAGAGAGACAAACATATATGTAATACTTATATATTGGCAGTATCAACAAGTGCAGTCAGCAAACATTACAGTACAGATATATAAAATTAGAAAAGGAAAACCGAGTAAACGTAAGTCAAAATTGACACTTGAATTCAAAAGAAAATCCAGTGGCGGTACGCTTAGAAAGTTTTTGAATTTTCCTGTATTTTGTGAAATTTTTGAATACAATAAATTGCAGAAATGTTGCACAGATGCTTTTTATGTGAAAAATGTGCATGCGTACGTGTTTCGTTACAAGTGCAATACAAGAGTTTAATCGCACGATCTATGTTGACAATGTTGTTCGCTATATCGCTGGATTTGTGGCAACAGAAATGCAAAAGAAAAAAATATGCCCAAATGCCATCGTAGCACACAAAATATGGGACCATTTCTAACACCATCTAGACTCTAGAGACGTCTGCAATATTTGTATAACATCAGAAAAAATTTTAGACAATTACTGAACAAAAGCTTTTATCTCGATATTCGTTTGTTTTTTGATAGCGAAAAATCTACCAAACAGAATGTTTACATTAGAAATAAGTTCACAAAATTAATATTGTTTCGCAACCAATAAGTGGCTTAGCCGAAAATTAGTTAATGTAAGCTGATCGAATAGTAATATATGTATATGTATGTATGTATTAATTATTGAGAGAATTGAGTATAGTTTTCTTTATGTAAAAAAGTGAGTCTGAAATATTAAAAAAACCGGAGTGAGTGTTAAAATACTGACACAAACTACGGAGTGGCTCATTTAATTCAAAATTACTTTTACATGGTTTCAGAAAGAGAGGCCGGAAATTTCTTGAAATTCTGGAGGGAACGTTTAGTTTTATTTCGCTAAGAAGAGATCGCTAGATATCAGGCCTGTCAATAACTTGACCAAAAATACAATGCCTAGCATTTCTCTGCGACTAGCAAGTGTAGGAAGATTAATGACTTTTAAACGACTTATATATGGCGGCAGGTTGTACTGAGAATCCCAACGAAAATTCCTTAAAGAAAAAAGCAGAAATTATTTTTGAATTGACTCTATTCTATCGGAATGAACTTGATAGCGCGGGTTCCAAACAACAGATCCATATTCCAGTATGGGCCTCACTAACGTTGTGAATAGAGCCTTCGTGATGTAAGGGTCATTGAATTCTTTTGACCACCGTTTTACAAATGCAAAAACACCCTTGGCTTTGTTAACTGTAACATTTATGTGAAGATTAAAATTAAATTTCGGGTCCATTGTAATTACAAGATCAACAAAGTTAAACACTGTTCGAGGTTATGGTCACATATGTCATAAGAAGCTGGTTGAACTGCTCTGCGAGAAAAGCACATTACTTTAAATTTTTTAAGGTTTAGTGGCATGTAATTTATTTCACACCAGTTAGTCATGCTATTAGTAAGGATCTTTCCTCAACAGAATGATACGATCTAAAAAGCTTTACATCATCAGCATACAATACAATTTTTGAATAATTTATTACAGAAGGTAGGTCATTTATAAAAAGTAAAAACAGAATCGGACCAAGGTGACTTCCTTGCGGGACCCCTGAAGAAACCTGAATAATGTTTGAGGAACTATTTTTAAAAAGAACTCGTTGTGTTCTGTCAATGAGGTAAGAAGACATCCAACGAAGGAGATTAGGTTGAAAACCAAGAAGATCGAGTTTACGGATCAGTAAATAGTGACTTACTCTGTCGAATGCTTTACTAAAATCAGTGTATATAACATCAGTGTGCATAAATTCTCTGAATCCATTTGAAACATGAGTTGTGAACTCAAGCAAGTTTGTAACGGTAGACTTACCCTTAGAGAACCCATGTTGTGTTCTAGAAATTGTAGAGGATATGGAATACGTTAAATGGTCAACAACAATATTCAAAAAATTCTAAATGATTATCATTGCGAATATTGTAAATGGACACTGTGCAATTTTTGCCACTATAGTTTTTTGTCTCTTTAGTTGAATATTCAATGAGTAAATTTTTACTCAGTTAAAACTGAATTTATATACACATAAAGTAAATATTATTAAATAAAAAATTGCTTATAAATGAAATCGTGTTTGTTTGATTTCCAAGTAGATATGAAATAAAATTTGAATACTTCATTATCACACTTTATTTTGTATGAATACACTTCTTTAAAAAAGGGTATAAGCCCCCCACAGTGAAACAACCTTCTTCAAATTTATTTTTTTGCGCAACTGCTGATATGTCAAACTCACTTTTATGTGTTTGTCACATGTATTTACAGATGCTAATACATATGTATAAACCCTGCGCATGCGCACTAAGTATACATATGTATGTATATTTGTACTAACCCCTAAATTCAGTAAGCTGCCTCAGTCTCTAATAGAGACAAAAGTCACAATTTTAGACCAGTTGGTATTCATTAGACTCAAAAAAAGGCGTCTAATCTCGCAATAAAGTCTCAAAATTGTAATCTGGTGATGAGCAGGTCACAAAAAACTGAAATACAAGCAAAAGAAAAAAAACGTGAAAGCCAGGAAAAGCAATAATCTCTAGCTCATTTTGAGACTTGACATGAGACTGAGTTACTGAATTCGGGTAAAAAACATCTTCCTTTAATTGCTGAATTTTTACACATTGCGCAGGTTACTTACTGCCAATATATAAATTATCGGATTGTTAATTAAAACTCCGAAAAAAATATAATTTTTGGTCTTCCGACCTTTATTCCTTCAAAATTATCTTAAGACTGAATTTACAATACTAATTCTACTATTAATATAAACTATTTCTACTTGCGTCAGCATTGCATTTCTCGGCGTGTGCCGGATGTTGTTCCCGATTTTTGGTTGAATCAGCGTCTGGGTCACTTCCCAATGTGTTGTTAACGTTTTGCTGATTCTGGCTATTATTGGCAATATTGGTAGTGTTGCGACCGGTGACTATTGTTAAGCTGACGTCTGCACTTATTAGCCTGTTATTGTTTATGGCTAATTATTGTGCTAGCCTAAGCTGTTATTATCAACATTACTGGTGTTAACTCCTCCGCCGTCAAAAACGAACGTCCTCGTTTGTTTAGCTGGATTATTGTATTTGGCCTGTTGAGGTTATTGGCTCTGTAAATGTGGGTATTTCGGATGTTGTTGCCGGGCTGTCGTTCACGTTGACATTAACGTTGTAACTTGACAATTCGACTGGTTTCTTTTTAGAATTATTTTTTATGACTGATGCAATGATTAAAAATGCAATCGAAATCATGCTGATTATTGAGAGAGAAAAGTTTGTTACCAAAGCTGCTGTATGGGTTGTTTGTAGCGCTTCCAAGTGGTTGGTGTTGTTGACATGGAGTTCTTTCATCATCTCTAAACTGAGGATTTCCTCTTCTTTATTAGAAAAGGTATTTGGTTGAAGGATTGCAGGTAGTGGTTTGCTGGTAAAAATTTCATTAAAATAATATTTTTGGTTGTCGATGCAAACTGTGGAGTTGTGGTATTGTACTGCATATGATCCAGTAAGGTTTATTTTTTGGTCGTTTATTTCTATTGTGCCATTGTATTGATTTAAAAGAATAATGCCAGGTGAGATATTTTCTACTGTAGGGATGTGCTGATTATTTATTATAATGCATTCTGCTGGTTCGCTTTTAAGTAGTCTTGGGACGCAAGTAGTGTTACTAATATCTATAATATTCTTATGACTACACATTTTTATATTATTATATTCACTACATTTATTTTTAATTCCAAAAACTTTGTTATTTTTACAAGTTATAATATCCTCATAGGGAATTTTGTTAATGTTTCTTTTATTTTTAATCGCTTTTATCAAAATAGTTTCACAAATTTCTTCGCTTGTAAGCGGTATTCCTATTATATAAAATAACATCGTTTCATTAGTTGCAATTTTTATGTTTGCAAGTTCTAAAGATTCCTCTATACTATTTAGCGTAAAATTATTTTTTCCAAATATTGATTTTATTAGTTTAAGTTCGTTATTTGCTAAAATATATGAATTGACTATGCCGGCTTTAGCCCAATGTATTGCATAGTCTATATTAATAATTTCTTCCTTAATGATTTTTAATTTGTATTTTATTTCAATTGCAAAGTTATGTTGTATATTTTCATTTGTTTGTATTGTTTTTAGAATTTTATTTGATAATGTAGTTATATTATTAATTCTGTCGGATATTATTCTATTAATAACTACTTGTTTATTATTATTTTCTATTATGTTATTAATTTGGTTTTCTAAAATGGTTAAATCGTCATGGTCTGGATTTCCAGCGATCCATTTCCAGACAGTTCCTATTTCGTTTATGGCTTTTCTGAATCTTTTCGGTTTTAATCTGTTTAGGTAGGTTTGAGTGAGATTTATTTCGTTAGTGAGAATGGGTAGGAGGGAGTTTTCTTCTGTGATCTTTGTTCTGATTATAAAGTTAAGTTCGTCCAAAGTTTTCTGGCAAGCGTCTAAGTCTATTTTATGTATTATTCTGTATGTCCCAGTTTGAATTTTTGTTAGTCCAGTATTGAAAGTTGCTAGTTGAGAGTTCGTGTAGTCTATAATTTTGAACTCTGCGTATACCAGAGGTATGAAAAATCTGTAAAAAAAAGGAAAAAAAATTGAAAATGAAATTATGGCTAGGTTCTTATGTTGCTTTTGTGTACTGTCCGTCCTTTTTCGGTAATAACTACGCTGGATTTATCTTCTTTCACAACTTCTTTTTTATATCTAGCTGTGAGTTTCGATCCTACGCGCTTGTCTATTTTAACATAAATAATATCTCCAGGGGAATAAGTTTTTGTTGGTTTCCGTGTTTTATTATGAATTTCTAAGTCTTTTGCTTGTCTTTTCCTAAGAGTCTCGATATTTTCTCGTCTTGAGTTTTCGTATTGTTCCGGGTCTGTTGAAATTCGTCTGCCAAAAAATTTCTCAATCGGTTCTAACTTCTGCTACTACTTTTGTTGTATACGTCAGTTTTTCGTCGGGTTCTGAGAATAAATTGCGGTGTTTTTGAGCCAAATGTCGTATCTCGTTTTTTTCTGTCAAACTCATGTGCTCGTCGCGGATTTGTATTGCGTTGACGTTTTGTACGCAATATTGGTGTAAGTGAATTTTTATTGAATTTGCAATGATCATAAAATTGTCTTTAGTGTGTATTACTGCTGAAAGATCTTTTAAGCTGTCGTTTCCTAGTATAGCGTGAAAGGTGCTTAGTGTTGGTAGCAGGAAGAATTTTAATTTACAGTCATCTAAGTTAAAAAGATTAATAAATGTGTGGTGTGTAATTTTTATTTTACCACCTACTGAATTTGCGTAAAATTTGATATCATTTTCTTTTGCATTTTCTACTAAGTTAGCCTGGATATAATTTTTATTTGAACCGGTATCAACCAAAATTTTTAAGATTTCTCCGCTCTTCGTCCTGCATCTAAAGTAGGGTAGCGAAGAGCTATTTAGTCTAAAAAATGTATGTCGGTTAAGTCAAGGGATTGTTCGTTATTGTCACTATATGTTGTGTTTGGGTCATAGTTGTATTGATCATAGTTGTATTGATCATAGTTGTACTGGTCATAATTGTTTTGATCATATTTATACTGATCCTCGTAGTTTTGTCCTTCTACCTCTTGTTCAGAATTTATATGAAAATTCCTTTGAACTTTCGGTGGGGGAAGGTTTTTTGTGGATGAGTTTATTGGTCGTTTACCTACGTCCTGTTGTTTTGGTCGATTTACGTAATTTACAGCGTTTGTCCTCACGCTCATGTCTACGTCCATAGGTTGAGGTGGTTTAGGCGGTCTTTGTGGGGGATAGTTTTGTGGCTGGTTGAGATAGTTATGGTTTTGGTAATTACGTTGTTGGTTAAATTGGTTAAGATTTGCGTTTTTAAGTTGCTGCAGGTTAGTTGGGTTATAGTTCTGTTGAGCACGTTGGTAATTGTTTAAGTAAGGATTTTGCAGGGGTTGTGGAATATGAGCCAGTTCGGGGTGGAATTTCATTTTTGGGTATTGTTGGGCTAATGGTTGGGGATATCTTGGTTGGGCAACTTGTTGTCGGGAATGTTGCTGGTTATATCCTTGCTGGCGAGAGCCTGATGGGGCGTTAAAGGTTTGGTTGTTGGCGTGTTGAGCTCTGAAATTTTGATTTTCGAGCTTCAGACAAAGGTGTAGAGCTTCAGGGAGACTTTTTGGTTCTTTAATACCAAGAAGCCTAGGAAGGTCGCCAGAAAGTCCTCTAACGAAGGTATCAAGGGCCTTAGCGCGATAGTTTTCGGTCAATAAGTGAACTGCTTCTTCTCCTACTTCCATGCATCCTATTTTGTTAAGTATTAGTGATAAATGTGCATAGACTTTTTGGTAAAATTCATTGGTTGTCAATCTTCCTTGTACAAGGCACGTCATTTGATACTCTAGCGTACCTATGTCTCTTTTGTCAGCGTAGTGAGTGGTCAGACAACGTGATATTGCTGTCCAGTCTAAGGGTGTATTGTAGGATTCTAAGGCTGAGTCTGCTTTTCCTATTATTTTGTTTCTAATTACATTTAAAATTCCGAAATAGCGTGGAGTGCCTCTTGAGGGTTCGTATATCCTCAAAATGCGTTCGACACTTTTCTTCCAGGAGCTAAACTCTGAAGCGTTCCCTGAAAATTCTCGTAGCGATCGAACTACGTCTGGTATTTTGTCCATTTCACTCATGTTATTTTGAAATCGTTCGTCTATCGTTTGGTCTGTAAAAATGGGATTTGTCCTGTTGGTAAGTGCGTTTTGGACTAAGTCAGGTCCGTTTGTTTCTATGACTTGAGCTACCACAGTCCTAATTAGATTTGCCAAATCTGGCGAGATTTGGTTAGTAGAAGCAGGATTTGCTGCTGGTGCAGCGGGAGCTGCATTCCCTAGCATTGGAGGCCTAATTAAGTTATTTTGATTCGCCATTTAGAATTTTTTTTTCTCTTTTATTTGATATGTTTTATGTTATCCCTTCTGGGAAGGGGGCTTTTTTACTCTAGAGGGTCCGGTCAACTCCTGAGTTGGCTACGGAATCGCAGAGTTAAGCAATGTTATAGTGTGAGGTTTCTTTGTAATTTATGGGCTGTACAAGCCGTTTTTTTATTTTTTATAATTTATTAATTATATAAATATCACTAAACGGTTTGTTTAGTGGTTGCTGAAATTTGCCTTAGTAAATAAATATATAGATATATACTTGTTTCTTTTATATTTTCACGATTTTAATTTGTAAAAAAAAAATTTTTAATTTTTTTATTTTTATATAATTTTTGCTTAAAATTTCACCAATTTTATTTTAAATTTGCAATTTTTCCTTTCTTAGAAGAAATATGTTTGATATATAAATATAGTGTTTTTTTCACAAATTAAATTCTAAAGTTAAACTTTCCTTTTAAAATGAAATTAGTTCACAAATTCAATTCAAGTTTTAAATTTGATTTAATTCACAATTGCTGCTTTATCTTTTGGGTGATTTTTGCAATTTTCCTGGATAATTTCTTATCAATTTGTATCTTTTGTCATTACAACTTTTCCTTATAAAATATTTTAATACTCTTAATCTAATTCTTACATTAACAACTGCATAGTGGCTGGCGATGATTATTTTCTCCGTTTTTCTTCTGATACTCAGGATAATCCTCTCGCTCCTTGGTTGCCACTTCCCTTCCTCAGGTGTGGGTAAGGTGAAATTATCCAAGCTGTTCGTTTGGCACTTCGTATGGTGCTCCAATTCCAAACAGTTATGGTGTCGGCTGGGTTGTGTCACTTTTGTATTACATATGATACACTTTTTCTTTTCACTCCCGTGCCGAATAATTAGCTCGGGCGCCAATTATCGGATTGTTAATTAAAACTCCGAAAAAAATATAATTTTTGGTCTTCCGACCTTTATTCCTTCAAAATTATCTTAAGACTGAATTTACAATACTAATTCTACTATTAATATAAACTATTTCTACTTGCGTCAGCATTGCATTTCTCGGCGTGTGCCGGATGTTGTTCCCGATTTTTGGTTGAATCAGCGTCTGGGTCACTTCCCAATGTGTTGTTAACGTTTTGCTGATTCTGGCTATTATTGGCAATATTGGTAGTGTTGCGACCGGTGACTATTGTTAAGCTGACGTCTGCACTTATTAGCCTGTTATTGTTTATGGCTAATTATTGTGCTAGCCTAAGCTGTTATTATCAACATTACTGGTGTTAACTTATATGTAAGTATTAAGTATATACATATGTGCTTATGTATATGGCCACAAATGGAAGAGCCACACGAACACACACACAAAGCACGTTATGCTGTATGCTACGTTTGGCGAATGAAAAACCTTATGCTTGCAATATTTTTGGTTTTTCAAAAACTTCAACCTGAAAGAAAAGGGGTTTGATTTCGAAAAATTAAAAAAATAAGTACGTATTTAAAAAAAAAGTTTATAAAAATCGTTTCAGAACTTTATGAGATTTGCCGTTACAAACATTTTCATATAGATGAATGTAATAAACTTTAAACATCTTCAATCGGAAATAACCTGCTTATAATCAAAATTCACAATAAAATATTAAGTACATGATTTTGTTAATAATTTTGTCTATCGTGGAAAAATATGGTTGAATGAAATACGAATTAGATGAAAAAATTGATTTTGTATTTCAGAAAAAATATACAAAATGTGTATAACTTAATGAAATTAGATCTAGTAGAACTGCAATTGAAGCATTAGTTTAATCAACTCGTAAGAAGAGTGAAATAGTTTTTCTGGAAAGATGGCATTCATTACATGCCTTGACCACAATTTCTTGTACGTACAACAACAAAGTGCTAGTTGTACCAAAAATCCACAAAAGTTTAATATACGCATCCCAGCAACGACACACGCTCTTCTCCCAATCACTTGGAAAATTTTCCATCTGAAGCAGTATACAATCGAAACGCCATTCAAACAACCGATCCACAATTTTAACACTTTATTGCTCGGTATTGCAACTATTTTTATTTTTAAACGCTGCTTTTCATCGGAAATTAACACCATTATACTGCTTTTAATCATATATCATGTACATATATACACGTATATATATATATAGATATATAGATATATATATATATATATAAATAGATTTTTTTTTTCTATTTCTTACAATTTTTTTTTTGATAACATTTACAAAATGACATCTATATAATCTCTTTTGTTATGGCATTTTCATGTACTTTAAATTCGCCTTTTACCACCTTCAATTAATTGGCCTTTACAAGAATGTTATTTAAAATAAGAAAATTAAACAAAGAATTCACTCAAAGTACCCACAATAGAAAAATAAAATACAAAAAATGTCTGACGTAGACGCAAATGATACCCCATACAAGTTGCTATATTTTGCCAACTTTTCAATGAATGGAAAATTCTATAATTTTCGTATCAATACTTAACCAAATACATGAACAATGTTTTCCTTTTATTTTTCCAAGCCGAAATATCTGCAACCAAACCTTGTAATGTCGGGCACTATTAAGGTCATCCCAATTAACATGCACGCATTCCATGTTGAGCAACATTTTTATTGCCGAAATAATTTACATTTGCCCTTTTCAGGGCCACGAATCTTCAACAAACAAAGAGATCAAAAGTTTGCCAAAAAATCACAAACCAAATAAGTATCCACGTATATACATATGTACATATGTATGTACATATGTACATATGTCCATGCACATATTACGCTTGATACTACTGCTTGCTTGCACACATGTACATATTTGTTTAGACAATATCTAATTATAGCATTAATTTTGTGTAAATTTGTTGTGTTAATTTTCTATTAAATTGATATTTGTTGGAACGATTTTCCGTCATCCTTTGTAAAGTTTGGTTTGAAGACAACCCGGTTTCGGCGTTGTGCCCTGTGTCCATTTTTGTTCTGTTCAGTCTAGGTATGTTGTTCCGTACTTCTTTCGTTTTTGGGCTAAACAGGTATTGGTGCATAACTGTCGTCAATGTTAACAAATGTTAAGTGTCCTCAGTATAGGTACCTGAAGTCTAGCGCGGATAAAATCCAGGTATATAGTCCGTTTGGGTGTTGTAGGTCTGTTTTGTATGCTGGTTTCTGTCATTTTACCTACGTCCTTGCTTTGTTTTTTTGTAAACTAGTCACAAAGTAAGACCAGGTAGATAGTCGATAATTTTAGTACGTTTGGATGTGGTAGATCTGTTTTGTATGCTGGTTTCTGTCATTTTACGTACGTCTTTGCTTTGTTTTTTTGTAAATAACCCTTAATGGTGCAAATATAGCATCAGAGTTACTGTTTATTTGTTCGGTTATTATCCTTCCATCAAATGTTTTGAAGATGGCACAACGCCGAAACCGATTTGTCTCCTAAACAAACTTGACAAAGGAATGACGGAAAATCGTTCCAACAAATATCAACACTCCACCCTGTCGGACAAGAGAAAGAAGAAAATAATACAGTTAATGCTTTTCAGGCTTATAACTCTACTACGGCTAAATAATGAACTAAGAAATTTCTACGCTAAGAAGGATCGAACAAACGCGGAATTACTTTCAATTCACTTAAAGCGGAAGGTATACCAATAGACATTCTCATGGACCTATTCGAACATATAAAAACGAACACCGAGCGCATATTGAAGCGGATATACGAAACCTTACATAGAAAACTACACATCACATCACATTTTTTACACCAGGCTAGTAAATCTCGCAAATATATCCCTCAACGAGGAGGAAACCAAACTATTGGAGAAAGGACTTGAACACCATATTAAGATTAATGACAGAATAAGGATGATGGAACAAGCTATTATATGTAGATGCGGAAGTAGGAATATCTTTCCTACCAAGTGAGGACCAAGACCACACAAGTGAAAGGATGGCTTTACAAAGGTTACTGATTTATTTATCATCGTTTATGAATTTTCTGTTACAGTTTTTGTATGTATGTATATGAGAATGATAAAATGAACACAGAATGAATACAACGTTAAAAAGGAATATAGATAAAATAAAATGAATGCAACACAGCACAGAGCTGTATTATTAAGTTTAACTTTTGGGTTGCTTAGGTGGTATTTGTGATCTTTCAGTCGGCCAATCCTGATTATCGGAGACGCCCTCGTCTCCATCGTCGGTATCGTAGAAACCTTCAAAGTTCGGTAGGCTGCACCAAGGTTTTAACTTGTCGGATGAGTATACAGATGAATAGTGCCGTTGTTTTCGACTAGACATTGGCACATCTTCGATTACGTAACGATCGTTACCAATTACCTTCGTTACGATAAAAGGCCCTTTGTATGGGGGTTCTAATTTGCGTGAACTCCCAGTACTGGCAGGTTCATTCTCCGCAAGCACTAGATTACCAACAATGTATTGTGTTGGGCTGCTGTGCTTTTCGTCGAAACTCTTCTTCGCTTTTATTCGCTGACTGTTAACTCTTTGTGCTGCTTCTATTTGAATATCGCTGAGTTGTTCGTTGCTTATTACTTCATCTTGATGAAGCGCTAGGATAAGTTTGTTTTGTAGAATATCTCTCGGCTTGAAATTAAACAACAGTTCTTGAGATGTACGACCTGTCGTTTTGTTGTTCGTAGAATTTAATGTCCATTGTATAGCTCGAAGCTCTTCGTCCCAACACTTGTTTTCGCTCGTTGAAGGAAGTAACATGCTTAAAATCGTTCGGTTTGCTCGCTCAGCATGTCCATTCGCACGCGGAGTCCTTACCGCATTCAATACGTGTTTTATATCGTTGTCGCTGCAATACTTCTTGAAGTCATGGGATGTGAACGCTGTCCCGCGGTCAGTCACTATTCTCGATGGTACACCAAAATAGGTGCTAACCTCATTGAGTACCTCAATAACATGGCGTGTCGCTGTACTTTTAACTGCCTTTATGATTGTAAATTTTGTAAACGCGTCTACAAACACTATGACATGTTCGTTTCGCTTCTTGCTCTTTGGAAAAGGCCCAAGATGGTCCAAGTGTACGGTCTTAAAAGGTACTGGTTCCATCTCGTAGTGGTGGTATTCCCCCTCTTTTCTACCTCCTCGCTGTTTGTTATAGGCACACTCGATACACGACTTTATGAATGATTTCACGAAATTTCGCATTCTCGGAAACCAAAAGTGTTTTCTCGCTTCTTCTAATGTCTTTTCGGTGCTGAGATGCTTCACTTTCTCATGCACGTTTTGGATGATTTTGTACCGCATCGCATTAGGTACCACCCATAACTTTCTATGATTCTCTTTCCGGTAAAGTCGTTCATTTTCTATTACATAGTCATCACTCTCGCCTTTGTTTTCGCTCATAACTTTGCTGATTGTTTCGCGTACCTTCTCGTCTTGATGTTGCATGCTATAAACCCAATCATTCGTCTCTAAATTTATCTTAGCTACTTTTAATGATGCTGTGTCAAGTTCTTCGCTGTCTTCGTTTGGCATTCTACTTAGCGAATCAATATGCTCCATCCGACGACCCGGTCGATGTTCCAACACAATGTCGAAATCCTGAATGCGCAACCACCAGCGGGCTATTCTGGGTATAAGCTCTCTTTTACTCATGGCTGTCGTTACTGCGCTACAGTCAGTCACAACCACGACATGCTTACCCTGTACGTAATATCGAAAACGCTCTAAACTACTAACTACTGCCAACACTTCAAGCTCATAGCTATGAAATTTTCGTTCGCAATCAGTTGTAGATCTGCTATAGTAAGCAACAGGCTTCCAATCACCATTATCTCTCTGAAGTAGTACACCCGCAATTCCGATGGAACTTGCGTCTGTATGGATCTGATGTTCTGCTCCTACTCTATACGCTGTCATTACTGGTTTTGAAGTTAACGCTTTCTTCAACTCGCAGAATGATTTCTCATGCGCTTCAGCCCACTCAAAAGCCTGCTCTTTTCGTAACAATTTTCTCAACGGTTCGCTCGTTATTGAATACCCCGGAACAAATCGACGGAAGTACCCGCTAAGACCAAGGAACCTTCTCACATCTGTCGTACCCTTTGGAGTAGGGAAACTGCTAACGGCTGCTGTCTTTACACTTCCAGGACTCACACCATCGGGATGAAGTTGATGCCCCAGAAACTCAATGGTTTGCTTTAGAAACTCGCATTTATTTATGTTTAATGTTAGTTTTAACTGTCGCATGGCTTCGAAAACCCGCGCTAATTTCTCGTACATTTCCTCAATACTATGGCTGCCTACTAATACATCGTCCATATAATGAAGCATATCGCCTGGCTTAGTCTTGTCGGCAATATTCTGCATCAACCGCTGGAACACCGCAGGCGCATTCTTGAGCCCAAACGGCATTCGCTTAAACTCATACAGCCCCTCTGTTGTGATAAATGCGGTATACTTTCTACAACCCTCGTCGATCGGTATCTGATAATATCCGCTGTTCAAGTCAAGTATTGAAAAATACTTATACTTCATGGCTTCACTCAGCCTTTCCTCGATGTTCGGGGTTGGATAAATTTCTTTCGCTGTGTACTTATTTAATCGTCTATAATCGACACAAAGTCGCTCCCCCCCGTTCTTTTTGGTTACCAACACCACTGGACTTGCATACTCCGATTGAGACTTTGAGATTATGTCGCACTCTAAAAGTTCGCTAATCATCTTAGATATGACATACTTTTTCGGCTCAGGAACCCTGTATGGTTTTTGTGCTACGGGTACGCTCGTTGTCAATTCAATCTTCATTTGTGTTGCGTCAGTTAAACCAATATCATGCAAATTTTCTGCGAAAATATCGTGGTTTTCGTTTAAAAATATCTGAAGAACATCTCTAATTTTCTTATCGTCAATATTACAAATTATGTCGCTCGATTTAATTAACTTTGAAGTAACATTGATTTTCGCTAATTTCGATGAAAACCACACGCTATCGCTTTTTATTTCAGCTACAATGTTTTTCTCTTTAAATACATCTTGCCCCAAGAGAACATCCGTAGATATAACGTCATCGTCAACAACAAACAAACTGATATCAACAATTTCATTGTTTAATCCAATAGATGTACTTAGCTTTTCAGTTAAACAACGTCTTCCACCGCATATACCAAAAATAACCATCGAACACTTCTGACGAGTTATGGGTAAATCATCTGCTACTGAACGCTTAACCATGCTGCATTCGCTTCCCGTATCTATGAATGCCAAAAATGACTTACCATTCACAGTAATATTCTTTTCGCAAAATGTTGGTTGTTGCTTGACTTGCGCACGTTTTATCATTGCTTTTTTTCCGCAATTTTCTGGCTCTCCACTTACATGAAATTTATTACAGTCTTTACAACGACGTTGTTGTTTAGGCTTCAAACAATTTCGCGCAAAATGTCCCAACTCTTGACAATTATAACATTTAATATTTCTTTTGTCAGCGTCACTTTTCTGATTACTCTCTTTACCGTGATTTAAATTTTGCTTATCGGTCGTATCATATTTAAAATTTTTCATTAACGTCATATTTTGTAAATAATTATCGATTGTTTCACGCATATCTTTTAAAGTATTAAACCGCATTGCGCTCATTGCCACTTGTAGCTCACGGTGTTTTAACCCATCCCGTGTATATTTAATTATTGCGTTTTCACTTAACCCGTACCGTCGACCAAGTCCGCACATTCTAAAACAATAGTCCATAATTTTTTCATTCTGTCTACGAGACGCATTTGCCATTTTCGAATGTACCTCTGCCTCATTTAGTTCATACCCGAATTCTCTTATTAAACTATTCGCTAATTCAATCCAACTAGAATGAAATGTCGGCGACGCATCTAGCCACAATCTCGCTGCACCTTTCAGTTTACTATAAACTGCCAGTAGCAAGCATTTTTCGTCCCACTTATACGCATTTATCGCATTGTTCACCCGATCAACAAATTGATCTACTGTCAGAGAGTTTTCACTAGTGGGGTCGTATTCAGGAATTGTTTCCGCGATTTCCTTAACACTAACACTTCGTCCCACTGTCGTACTTGAGCTGTGTGGTGCAATAAGAACACACTCTTCACCACTTCCGCGCACCGTCTCATTATCCGTATTTGTTTGCATTTGGCTAGTTAGATTTTGCACAGCCACCATCATACTTTCCATCATGCTACGTAAACTATTCACTTGCGATTGCAACGCATGTTCGTTATTTTGAATAATAATTTCGTCACTACTTAAAAATTCTGATAAGCGTATCATCAACTCGGCCTTTGTGCCTGTCGTTGAGATTTCATGAGCACGAAGTTGCTCTTTTAACTCATCCACTTTCAACTGTGATATCTTTACTTTGTTTTCCATTTTGAAAAATTCTTATTGGAATCTAATAATCTGTCTTTGCTACAAACTGTCACTATGTCTTTTGTTTGTTTCAAACGCTCTCGAAGTTTCGCAAACTTCTATACATGCATATTTGTATATCTGTTATGTACAAACGCTCGTACATTCGTACGCGCATTTACCGACACGACAACAACAACAACGCACTGTTCTTTGTGTTTGCTAGACTCTGCTTTATGTGTATAAACGCTCGGACATTCGTACGCGCATTTACCGACACGACAACAACAACGCACTGTTCTTTGTGTTTGCTAGACTCTGCTTTATGTGTATAAACGCTCGGACATTCGTACGCGCATTTACCGACACGACAACAACAACAACGCACTGTTCTTTGCTCGATATTTGTACCGATCGCTGGCCACACACGCAACACAGTTTCTACCCTTAAACTACGTGTCCATTCGTACACGTCTTTTCATGCACTATGCTTTTGCGGCGTAACACGTATGTATGGATGTATGTATATACGTATGCACATACGAGTACATACACACACTTTTAGTCTTCTTTTTTTTTTTTTTTTCACCAATTATTTGATTTATTTAATTTCGCATTTAAGTAACCCACGGCGCTATTACATTTTCCCTTAAAAACTTTATAAAAACTACGCGACTCCGGTCTCACTTCTGACCTGAAAGGATGGCTTTACAAAGGTTACTGATTTATTTATCATCGTTTATGAATTTTCTGTTACAGTTTTTGTATGTATGTATATGAGAATGATAAAATGAACACAGAATGAATACAACGTTAAAAAGGAATATAGATAAAATAAAATGAATGCAACACAGCACAGAGCTGTATTATTAAGTTTAACTTTTGGGTTGCTTAGGTGGTATTTGTGATCTTTCACAAGGCACACAAATAAAAATCAATGAAAATGGAAGACATAGCCACGAAAGCAACACCACCAAGAGTGTATAGGAGGAACAACATAATAACGGAAAAGGTGCACAAAGGCTATACAACGGACCTCATGAACAGAGAGGAATATATATGTACAAAAAACTTAAAAAAACTGATAGGGAAATGAAGCGCAGAGAAATTGGAGAGGACCCCATGGACAAGTACCAAGGGCCATAAAAGAAATTAGCAATATAATATAACTCGGTGGCACCACCATTGATAGCGCTACAAAAATCCACAAACCGTACACTCCAATTAGACCCATAATTAGTTAGGTGTGATTCGCACAGTAAACATACAGACGGAGTAATCATTTTTTTGCGGGATCCATAGATAAAAACGTCTGGTGTTTAGTTATTCAGCTAAAAAACTGTGAAACTAAGTGCAAAATAGAGCTATTTATATTAAATAAGCGTTACGATACACCTATACAGGAAATTATTGAAGCTTTGAATTGGCTGAGCGTGAAACAGCAAATATTCTTTCACGCCATGAAATTCGTGTTTAGTATAAAACAGGGTAGTCTGCCGGATTATTTAAGTGATAGTCTTCGATACATAAATGAAACGCACTCATACTTACTCAGGGAAAATAATAGTTTCAGGCTACCACTATACAAAACAGAAGTTGATAAGAAAAATATTTTTTACAAAGGATTGAAATGTTTTATTGAGCTACCTAGTTTAATAAGAAATTGTAATAACATTTCTACCTTCAAGAGGCTACTAGCTGATCACTGCAGGACATTACCTATTAGATAAAAAGGATCGGCATGGAAACAAGTCCTTTCCATCCTTTCCACCAGAGCAATTCTGGAACTAAATCATACAGTTCACCTATACCAAATAAATCTAATAAAAGGTTGGCTTGGAAACTAGTCCTTTCCAACCGACCTGTTCAAACACTTAAGTTGCTTGGAATCTCGTCCATTTCAACAGCTTAAATAAGATATTACTCATCAAAAAGCCTATTATACCTGCGAAATAAACCAAAGATGCAATGCTGCTCCGAATATCGTCCATTCCGACAGCTTGTATAGGGTGTTGCTAATCAAAAAGCCTGATACATAAACCGCCTGTCGAGCATAGAGCGGGGAAGATGCGATTTTGCATGGAATCTCGTCCATTCCGACAGCAGAAATATTAAGTGCACCACCTGTCGCCGCCATAGGGCAGATACGATGATGCTCGGAATCTCGTCCATTCCGACTCGTCGTTAATAATAAACTCATCGACCGAAATTACAAATTATATTGCTATAAAGTAAAATATTTTTAAATGTATAAATGTGTACTATATCAATAAATATGTGGTTGTAAAAATACGCTTCCATCTTATAATACGTTTTAGTTTTTAAAGTAAATATTGTACGTAATAAGTTTATTTTTGAATACATATGTGTCTGTGTGTTATACATGTATATTTTTGAAATTTTAGGTCAGCAGACCGTAATAAAGAATTAAATTAAATTAAATTAAATGTGCAACTATATGTGAGATGTCCTATAGTATCAATAAATGCTTGTATTCATGATCTAAACTCGGACTTAAGTTTGGTTAATCAATGGGCCAGCAACAATGGCCTAGTTTTACAACAAAAATTTCAACCTTAGTAGCTACGATAAAGTAATTTTAAACGGAATAGTGATACCCTTTGTCGACTCAGCGAGAATAATCACATATACGGTGCTATTGGCAAAGTGCATGGTATGCTCAGATCCCTATGGACTACGCAGTATCTTACTCCAGTTAAAACTAGGCTACTTTTAGCAAAATCTTACTTGCTGCCAACACTGCTGTACGGTTGTGAACTGTATGCAAACTGCGATAGCGCTTGTCTTAAGAAACTGAACGTAGTTTACAATAACATAGCGAGATATATATTTGGTAAAATACGTCGTGACCACATTTCTGTATGGGCTCTAAAGATATCCTCTATATCGTTCGGTAATCTGCTAAAACTTAGGTGTCTGACGCTGCTTCATAAAATCATGGTCACAGAAGAACACCCACTTCTCAGAAGCCGCCTTCAACCGATTCGATCGTCGCGAACACATCACCTCTTTCATTTAAACTTCAACTCTATGACATCTGTCGTCATCACATCGTGTCGACGTCGACGTCACATCGACGCTCAATTGGTATTGGCTAATAGAGGGCTGCATGAGCACATTCATTTCTTCTGTTAGCCGAATGACACTAATGTGAATGCGGTGCTCATTCAACTCAGGCACTCATGCGATCATAAATATGTGTACTTACAGAGAAAAAAGAGACCAATATGGGTAATCTCTGCTTATGATTTAAGGGATGTACAAATTTTTCTCTTCGCTACGCTCATTTATAGTCATCGATCATTCATGCATTCACGGCCTGTCCGGAAATTGCACGAATGTGACGAATGTGGCGGACGTTGTGCAGGGAGACACCACCAAAGGCACATACATACATATGTATGTAAGGCGCAGCTAGCGATGGCTGGTATTATGTGTGTACGTAACAACGCTTAGCATATGCGTTGTGTTCGCTTATGATTACTACTTTGTTATTGAAGCTGATGGATAACTGATTAGAAAATTCTTTTAACTGATGTTTTTTATACAATGTTATTATTATTTAAGACTTAAATAATATTGATGTGAATTAAATATTAGTAGTAGACATTTGACTGCATTAAATTATCCAAATAACCTTCAAAGAAAATTTAAATTTGAATATTTAAATATTTTGTGAGTTGCTTTTCTTGATATTCTTACTTTTCCACAATTCAATGTACATAGGCAAAATTAATGCATTATAATGGTTTTTGTGGAATAAATTCGAAATGTCTTATGTATGAATATGTTTTATAATACCATTGATACTATAGTGGACTTCCATTCTCAAAAATCAGAACCAGAAACTTTATAATTTTTTTTTCAAAGGCAGAATATGATATAAGAACACAATTTCAGGAATAGGTTATACGTATGCATGTATGTACATACATACATACATACATACATATTGTTCACAGGTTATACGCAAAGTGTCGTTGATAGCGGACAACATCTTTCTCACGGTCTGATTTTTTTTATAAAATTTCAGTGAATTTGTGAAAAAAAAATTGGCGATCAAAAGGACCCATGTGTTGGAGCTCATCAACTGCAAGTCAGCGCTGGTGGACAATCTATTCACACAACAGATAAGTACACAAGTTATTTATTATTTATTTTCGTCGCCCTTCTGGGACGAACGAGTGTCCATACACAGCTACATACATATACGCACATACTTCAATAGTTGTGAGTGCGTGTGTACATGCATGCAATACAAAACTGCTAACAAGAAGAGCAGCAAACAGGGAGATAGATTACGAAGCCACTGTAGGTAGCTGTCAAACTTCTGATAGTGACGTGCAGATTGGCTCGCTCAGTAAACGTTACCTAATACGGTACGCGGTACGCGAGGTTAATAATTTAAACAAATTAACATTAAATAATAAAATCTGGTAATCCGAAATAAAAAAGCAATAAACTTATAAATAAATATAATTCAAATAAAGCAAAACAGTAAAACTAATTAAAATAAATAAAATAAAATAAAATAATAATAATAATAATAATAAATAAAATATAAACAAACATCATAAATCAAAATATAAAATAAAAATTAAATTAAATAAAACAAAGAAAATAAAAATAGATCAATTTAAAAGTAATAAATAAAGAAATAACTGTATAATCTGAAAAGACTTCTCTAACCAGGGAGCTAATACAAAAAACAAAAAAAATCTACAGTCGTACCGAGGGGGACTGGCGCAGGACGTCAACTCGCCTTGCGGAGGTTGGGTGCGTTCCGACCGCGCAAAAGTAGATACTTTGTTCCCTAAACAGAGACGGCTTGTCTCGCCGGTGCATAATGTAAATCTACATTTATTTGGAAAAGTAACTGCAGAAGAAGTCATACAAGCAACAAAAATAATGGACATAAAGAAAGCGCCTGGACCAGATTGCGTGCCAAACAAAGTCCTAAAAGTGGCTATCGATGAAAACATGTTGTCGTTCGTCTCAGTCTTCAACGCATGTTTTGCAGAAGGTTGTTTTCCATCGATTTGAAAACAACAAAAGCTCGTGCTACTTCCCAAGCCTGGAAAACCCACGGAGAACCCATCGAGTTACAGACCGATTTGCCTGCTAGACTCTACGGGTAAACTCTTCGAGCGCATTATATCCAACAGGTTGGAGGTAGAGATTGAGGCACTGGGTGGTGTATCGAATGATCAATACGGCTTTAGAAAGGGAAGATCTACCGTGCATGCTGTTACCGAAGTAATACAGCTCGCGAGACAAGCACTCAGTGGGTCTCGATGGCTAGGGGGAGCCAAAGAGTACTGTTTGACGTGAAGAACGCCTTCAACTCGGCCAACTGGGCAAAAATCTTAGACACGGATAATGAGGAGTTACTTCCACGATCGCATACTGTGGTATGACACAGAGCAAGGAAGGAAGACGATGGATATTACCGGCGGCGTACCACAAGGGTCAGTCCTCGGCCCATTACTGTGGAATATCATGTACGACGGCATTCTTCGGCTGCGGCTACCACAGGGTGTGAAGGTGATCGGCTTCGCCGATGACAACGCTGTGGTGATATCTACCAAACACCTTCAACAGATATCTGACACAGCCACAACAGCAGTGGAGAAAATAAAGACATGGCTCGACCAACAGAGGCTAACCTTAGCAAAACAGAAGACGGAGTCAGTTCTTATCTCAAGCAGAAAAAGGCTGGAGGATATTGTAGTGGACCTACCTCAGCGCCACTTACCAGCACACATAAATAGCAATAAGCAAATTTTTGAATTAGTCACACTTCATGTGCACCATACACAAAAGGGTTTCATATAACCAACGAAACTCTTTTATACATTTCATAACGTGCAATGCCTTCTGCAAAGTCAGCAATCACTTTGTTTAACTGTGAACGACCTTTTTCAAATTCTGACTGGAAATAATGGGGCGGAGTCATGGAAGCGCTAAGTAATTGATAATTGTATAAATACTCACGTTTTTGATCGAATAAAGCAGAACTAGAACTACACTCTAAATGAATGTGTTTTACTTCTCGATAATCCGGCTTGACTTTCTAGTCGCCTAAATATACAGCATCGACAGCTTGCTGTTAAAATATAAGTTGCACGCTACCACGTCTATAGGACTAGAGACGTAGTGCGTTTTAGGTAGAGAAACTGAGCTATCCAAACCTTACATGGCGATCCTGCCCTAACGGACCAAGCCTCCTGATCCTGCCAATCCGATCCTATAAGGACCAGTAACGGCAACAGGAAACTAGATAAATTTGCAAACTATTGTGTTATTCAATAATACTTTAATACAAAATAGTATTGCTATTTTAGACGAGGAAGATAAACAAATTTTAATAAACTTCCAAATGACCGGCACTGACGAGGCAAAACTTCACGCGACTTCCACACACCCGGCAACGAAAAAGAAAAGGAAACGAGGAGGCAAGGAGGTGCAATTTAGAAAAGCGAAATCAGAACTGTACAACCAGCTCACTTTAACAACAAACGAGAAAGAGAAATCAGCTGTCCTCAAACAAATCAAACAGCTAATACAAAAAAAAGAATTTTTAAAAACATGCACTGTACAAATTGCATAGACTACAAAAGATACAAAAACAGTCGACCAGACAAAATCAAAAATAAAACACCAATAATACTGTTAGACACTAATAATTTCAAACTCAGAAACAGTAAAGATACTAACTACTGCCCAACTGCAGAAGCGGCAAAACAAAGTATAAAACAAAGAATCAAACATCATATGTAAATAAAATCAAAAAAAAAAAAAAAAAAAAAAAAAAATTTAAATGGGAATCTTAAACAAAATCATTACTTCAATACCACTCATATTATCAGGATATGAAGTAGAAAAGGCCATTGAAGAAAGTAGCAATAAGGATATAAACAATAAAATTCTCGAAAATACCAAGGAGGTAAACAATAAAATTCTCGAAAATACACAAGATACAAACAAAACCGATTACGTAGAAATTGCACTAGCAATATTAGCAATAATCGCAATTCTGACATATATCACTAAAATGGTACTAAGATCATTAAAACGTAGCCTTGCTAGACAACAGGCACAAATATGAATAAAAAAAAAAATATAATGGCCACATGGCAAAAGATATACAACAATATTCTTAGTGAGAAAGAAAATTTCAATAAAGCATATAAATGCTTGAACAAAACAATAAAAATTAAGGAAGACACAGTACACAAACACGTACAAACACTTTTCTCCACACTCGAATCGATGCGAAGTATACTAAGGCATACAACGAGAAATTTTCAAAAGAACATAAAGATACTTGTTTACAAATTTTCTGGCATTTAAGAGATAAATAAATAAATAAAAATACTATCACAATACGACATTGACGCGTCAATACCACACTCATTATCTACACCAATCACTTGGAACTCCGAATTCCAACACTAAATCTCATACACCAACAACAATGTCAGACTTCAATATAGCAGTAGCTACTAAAGCTATTCCCAGCTTTTCGGGAAATCATAAAGATCTAGAACCATTTCTAAAAATCGCAGAAATCATATACAATGGCTTAACACAGACAGGCAAAACTGAACTAATTGATTTTATACTTTATGTAAAATTATCACAAATAGTGCGAACGAACATAACTGCAATACAACCGCCCACAACACTAGAAGAATTTAAAAACCTATTGACGAATAATTATAAAAGCACGACAACTATACCAAAACTACAGAACCAATTAGCCAGCCTAACACAAAGAAACCTAAATATAACCAACTACATAAATAAAATTCTCTATTTAATATCTGAGCTTAATAACCTTCAAATAGCACAAATTGGCCCGAATGCCACCGTTGAACAAAGATCACTCGTCACTCAGTTAAATAAACAATATAGTTTAACTGTATTCAAAAATGGTTTAAATGACCAATTTAAACAAACTATTTTTTCTGCACTTCCAACATCTTTAGACACGGCCGTAAACTTAGCTCTAGAGCTCGAACAAATGAACGAAAATAATAGCTCAAGAATCATGGTTATCTCCAATAACAAAAGATTCAATAACCACACTAACTATAACACCAACGACCGAAGGAGATACCCCAATAACAACAATTCCAGAAACAATAATAACAACAATGTTAGAAACAACAGCTACCATGGAAATAATAACAATAATAGGGACCAAAAAACAAATAATTACAACCAAAGGAATTATAACAACTTCAACAATAACAATCAGAGAAGGAAAAATGTTAACACCAACGGGAATAACAATAACAATATGACCCACGATAACAACAGACAAGCACCACAACACAACAGAAATGGTCGCCAAATAAACGTCCTGCAAACTCAGGGAAACGTAGGCGACCCGGAGGACAACAATTAACCCCCTCCGGGTCAAATCCAAATAAAATATATGTAATAACCAAAAACTTAACAAATTTTATCACAATTTATAATGAAGATTTCAATCAACAAATGACATTCCTCACAGACACAGGAGCTGACATTTCTATTTGCAAAAATCCATTCAATAACGAATTCGACTATGACAGCACGAACAAGTGCAAACTAACAGGTATCACCAAAGACGAAATAACCTCAATGGGCACAGCTAAACTAACTTTCCTAATAGGCAAAGATAGCACTAGCATCAATCTCCATTTAGTTACAGAGGATTTCCCAACTTCAACCGATGGTATTTTAGGCAGAGACTTTCTTATTAAACATTTATGCATTTTTATATACGCAAACGTCAAGCTGTGTGGTTGTGTTTACTTTGCTCTCTTACAAATATTGTTATAAAACAATTTAAATATAAAATTAATTAAAAGAAATTTCATTAAATTGTGATTAAATCAATTTTGTGCACTTCAAGCTAAGTATAAAGTGATTTGGTGCAATATTCATTTAATAATCTTTAACTTATAAAAAATCTCATTTTAAATCTTTGTTGTGTTGTGTGCCGAGTCATAATTTTTCTTGTAGTACAGTTGTTGTTGCCAATTGTTTTGTTTTTGCATTTGCGGCTGTTGCTGTTTGTGCGCGCACTCTTCTTTGATACTCCTTTTAGCTTTCACAGCTGTTTACGTGATTTGTTAAGTGTCAATAAAACTGCGTATCCCAAACTGTTCTAACTGCCTTACCGACTTCTATACTGCTTTTTTTGCTAAACTGCTTTTTTTGCGAAACTGCTTACCACTGTTAGATCCTTTCTTCGGCTAGTCCTATAAATTGTAATTTTAATTCTAATTAATTTTCTCCTAAATAATATACCATGTCTTGTAATTATCCTAACTGCCAAGTTAAGAGTGGGTCTGAACGCTTTGTGTCTTGCTGGCTTTGCGATGGGCTTGCCCACATGAAGTGTGCTGGATTGACAGGTAAAGTGTTAGATTTGATTGATGATGGTAAGGGTGTCCGCTGGTCTTGTCTGAAATGTAGGTCAACTGAAGTTGATCTTTTTAAATTTTTTAGGCAGTGTAGGAACGGTTTCTCTGAGATTGGTAAGGAGCTAAATGTTCTTACCAAAAAATTCAAACACTACGAAAACGTATTTAATTCTTTTAAATGCTTAGAGAATACGAGTATTCCTAATAGCCGTAATAGTAAACGGAAACGTATTGAGAGTCCGTCTGACGAAGCTGAGCCAAATCCTATTGTGACGACAATTATTTCTTCTCCCTCAGGGGAGTTGATTAGTTTATCCTCACCTTGTCCTCAGGCTGTTGAACCTTCAACATCAAAAGCTGCTGCACAGAGATCAGTTCAAAAGGAAAGCAGCGAAAGCAAAAATTCTGCTGGGGTTTCTGTGGCGCCTGCTAGTGGGCTGGTTGTGGTTCCTCAGAGAAAATCTATTTTTATATCAAGATTTTCCAGTGATACCACAGTTGAGGATATCAAGTTTCACATTTCATCTAAGGTTAAGACTAATGACACAACTATCAGGAAATTTAACTTTAATTACAAGAGAAACATTTCTTCATTTAAAATCGATGTAACTTCCGAAAACTTTAATATACTTTGAAATAGCTCTTTTTGGCCGACTGGGGCTTTTGTTCGCGAATTCGAGTTTAAACCCAACATAAATAATCAAAACTTAGCAAAAATCTCTAATCTTAATCCGGAGTCAAAAAACTGATGAAATCATATATTACCAAAATGTTGAATACAAAACTAACTGACTTGCTTTTGAAGAGTTATCACTGTAATTTTAACGTTATAGCTTTCACTGAAACTTGGCTTAAACCTCACGTTTTTGATTCGGAGATTATTTGCAGTGAATATCATATTTACAGAAATGATCGAGAGTGCAGGATCGGTGAAGGTGTTCTTTTTGCTGTCCATTCTTCATTACCATCTGAAGTGGTTAACGTCCCTATCATTGAGTCTACTGAATTTAAGTGCATACGAGTGCAATTAAGCAAGTCTTATATTTATTTAGCCCTCTGCTATATACCTCCTCAGTGTGACTTGTCGGTATATAGTGATCATATTTCTTTACTTGGGATTGTGGACTTAATGCTTAGGCCTCCCGACTCATTGATTGTGTTGGGTGATTTTAATCTCCCAAACATTTCTTGGAATATGATTGATGGTCATATCGTACCTTCCATTAACAACGCCTTTCTGGAGGGGATGACTGAACTTTGTCTGAACCAGGTTAATACCCTACAAAACAAGTTGGGGAGAGTCTTAGATTTGGTTTTTGTTGACAACATGTACAGGGTTTCCTTAAATCGATGTGATCCATTGGTTTTACCTGAGGATGTATATCATCCTGCGATTGAATTGTCATACGAGATCATAGACGGAGATCGGGTTTCTGGATCGAAAGCTTTTAATTCTAATGACAGCTTCGATTTTAGAAAAGCGAATTTTAAAAAATTAAACTGTGACTTATCTAAAATAACTTGGCCTTACTACAATGGCGATATTGAGCGTAATGTTTTGGGCTTCAACAATACTTTATACAACTTATTTCTTTAACATGTACCTAAAGGTTCTTGTATTCGTGATGAATCAGCCCCTTTATGGTTCACTAAAGACTTGAGAACTTTAAAAAATAAAAAATCGCGTTCTTTTAAAATATATAAAAGTACTGGTCGTCATGTGGATTATCTTAATTATTCAGTCTTGCGACATAAATATCTAGAATTAAATAAAAACTGTTATGAAAAATACTTGAATAAAATGAAAATGAACATTATCCACGACCCGAAAGCTTTCTATGGTTTCGTTAATTCTAAGCGCAGAGTAAATGCATTCCCTTCCGCAATGAAATATCAAAATACTGTGTCATGTGATAACGAGATTATTGCCAATCTATTTGCCCAGTTCTTTAAATCTAACTACACCATTCAATTTAAATATAACTGTATTTCCTATCCATACAAGCTGAGCCCCAATAACTCTATTAATATTCCAGTCATATCATCAGATGATGTTTTTCATTATTTAATATCTTTAAAAGAATCATTCAAGTACGGCCCTGATATGATCCCGACATGTTTCCTAAAAAAATGTGCAAAGCACCTGTATCTGCCATTATCGAACTTGTTTAATTTGTCCCTCCAGCAAGGAGTTTTTCCGTCAATATGGAAACAGTCTTACATAATCCCCCTTCATAAATCTGGAAGCAGGTCTTCTATTGAAAACTATCGTGGTATAGCTAAACTCTCTTCTATCCCGAAGTTGTTTGAAGCTATTGTTACCAATCAAATGACTTATCCGATTTCCTCAATAATAGCAAATTGCCAACATGGCTTCTGTAAGGGCAAATCAACCATTACAAATTTACTTGAATTTACCACCCATGTTTCAAATGGGTTTAGGGAATGCATTGATACTGGTGTTATATATACCGATTTTAGTAAAGCATTTGACAAAGTATGTCACTCTTTACTCATCCGTAAACTAGATCTGCTTGGTTTTCAACCTGGTATCCTCGGGAGTTCCTCAGGGCAGCCACCTCGGACCGATTCTGTTCCTGCTATTCATAAACGACATTTCTACAGTAGTAAAGTATTCTAAAATATTGATGTACGCGGATGATGTTAAACTTTTTAAGACTTATGCCTCGGCTGAAGAAAGATCCTTGCTACAGCAACATTTGGACAGCATAGTCAATTGGTGCAGCATTAATTATATGCCGCTTAACCTTAACAAATGTAAATTCATGTGCTTTTCTCGACGAAGCATTCAGCCGGCCTCCTACAAAATAAATAACTACGTCCTAGAACATGTAAACAGTTTTGTTGACCTGGGTGTTGGTATGGATTGTAAACTCAATTTTGATTTTCATATTAGTTCCACAGTTAATAAAGCAAGGGGTGTACTGGCTTTTGTAAAGCGTTGGTCAAAGGAATTCCGCGACCCGTATATAACTAAAACACTTTTTACTTCATTAGTAAGACCAATACTGGAGTATGGTTCCATAGTTTGGAATCCTCGTTATCAGGTCCACTCAGACCAACTAGAGTCAATACAAAAACAATTCTTACTTTTTGCTTTGAGAAATCTTCGATGGGATTCGCCATACAATCTTCCCCCTTACACTAGTCGTTTAAAACTTATTAATCTTCTTACTCTTTCGAGTCGCAGAGAAATGTTAGGTATAATATTTCTGGTAAAATTAGTCAATGGATGGATCTCAAGTCCATTTCTTCTAGAGCAAATTAATTTTAATGTACCCTCCCGTGCAACGAGAAACTTTAAACCACTTTTCTTGAAACTATGCAGAACTAACTTTGAGTTGAATGAACCGTTTCGGGGTATATAACAGCTAACGATCCAATTTTCTTACTTTGCATTTCTCTAACTTTGTATTCGGCTGATGAATTCTTATTCTGTAGCTGAGCAGCTTGGGATCTCGACGCTTAACAAACTTTCTTCTGTCACGACTCGGCACCTAAGATTTGTATATTTAAAAAACATCCGTACGTTATGCGGATTGAGCCCCTCGTGCCGGTTGGGCGGGAAAGTGGGTTTCCGTTGGGTTATAATAATATAATTGATTATGAAACATTCAGGTTAACTGCATCAATTAACAACAAGAAAAAAATATTAACAATAAACACACAAGTAGAATCAAACAAAATCCTCGAAATACCACCCAGAACAGAAGTCATAGTACCAATATATTTAAATATAAAAGAAGATAGCATAATTTTGAATCAAGAAATAGAACAAGGCGTATTCCTAGCCAATTCTATAGCCCTTGCAAAAGGAAATTGCCACATAAAAATCATAAACGTTAACAATCATACAGCAAAATTAAAACAGATAAAATGCATAACAGAAAATTTATCAGATTACAATATCATGACCGCATACCAAAAACCAAACATCTACAATAACAACCGTTTCCATAAATTGATAAAGGAATTAAAACTAGGAAATGTAGAGAAACAAACAGAAGATGAATTACACGAAATATTCAAAAAATATCAATCAGTATTCCATTTGGAAGGCGAAAGTCTTTCCACAAATTCTTTTTACACACAAAAACTAAGTCTTACAGATAGTTCACCAGTTTACATAAAAAATTATAGACTACCGTACTCACAACAAGACGAAATCCAAAAACAAATACAAAACCTAATTGAAGACAATATCATTGAACCATCAGTTAGCCCCTATAATTCACCACTACTCCTAGTACCAAAAAAGAATGATGACAAGGGTAATCAAAAATGGCGACTGATAGTAGACTATAGAAAACTAAACCACAAAATTGTCAACGACAAATTTCCACTGACAAGACTAGAAGACGTATTAGACACGCTTGGAAGGGCAAAATATTTCACAACTTTAGACATGACCAGCTCCTTTCACCAAATTCCATTAGACAACGACTCTAGACCTCTGACAGCATTTTCCACACAAGAAGGTCACTATCAATTCAAACGACTACCATTTGGATTAAAAATTTCATCAAATAGCTTTCAACGCATGCTAACAATAGCGCTATCTGGACTAAAATCAGAGCTTTCCTTTATGTAGACGACATTATCGTATTCGGATGTTCAATCAAACACCATAACAAAAATTTAATAGAAGTTTTCGAAAGACTAAAATAATATAATCTAAAATTGAACGCTAGTAAATGTCAATTTCTAAAACTAGAAGTCCTCTACCTCGGTCATTTAATCACAGATAAAGGTGTCAGACGATTCATACTGGACTTTGCACTAACATCCAAATGCTTGAACACATTATTAAAAAAGGGACAACCCTTCATTTGGTCAGAAGAATGCGAAAAAGCATTTAACACATCAATTTTACAATACCCAAATTTCGACAAACCATTTATACTAACAACTGACGCATCTGACTTTGCCCTAGGAGCAATATAATTACAAGGCGAAATAGGTCATGACTTGCCAATCGCTTATGCAAGTAAAGCCCTGCAAAAACACGATATCAATAAACCAATAATCGAAAAAGAACTATTAGCTATCCATTGGGGCATCAACCAGTTTAAACCATATCTCTATGGCAAAACATTTATTGTGGTAGCAGACCACAGACCACTAGTCTCATTATTTGCACACAAAAATCCGTCATCAAAAATGACAAGAATTAGAATAGACTTATCTGACTATGACTTCGAAATAATTTACAAACAAGACAAAATAAACACAAATGCAGATGCACTGTCACGCATCAAAATGATAGCGACACACTTAAAACTATGATACCAACATCAGAAAAAGATTTAAAAGAGAATGAAAAAGAAATTAATATATTAACAAGGAGCAAGGCCGCACAATTTAATGGAAATGAAAAGAATGAATTAACGCAAACGAGTATAGAAAATAAAGCGCATGAATATACACCCGGGAAACGTATTAAAAATACATCTCCAAAGAAGCCTGATCACCTTCATATTTGGCGATGCACATCTTTTAATGACGTTAAAAATATGAAGAAATTTAAATTTATAATTAATAAAGAAAGTAGTACTACAATTGAAATTATTAAAAATGAAGTGCAAGTTACATGTAGTGATGACCCTTTGAAACTAGATTCAATGTTGGAGAAACTAATAGTACTATGCACAGTTCACTTATAAAGGAGCTAGCCCTTTGTGAACAAGAATATACATTAAAAAATACTAATATGAATGCATTCATTGAAAAATTTAATGAGCTCGAAAATAAGAAAAGCGAAAATACGAAGCCCGCGATAAAGTATTTAGGTATCATAATCGATAGAAGGTTGACGTTTAAAATGTACCTTGAATACGCTAGAGACAAGGCAGCAACCACAACGACTTCTCTATCAAGAATTATGCTCAGAGGACCAAAGCAGCGAAGCAAAAAGCTGCTGGTAGGAGTAGTTAGAAGTCAAATAATGTACGGAGCTCAGGTGTGGTTCCAGGCGGTATGCCACTCATCTTACTTCCGGGGCATAAAGTCGACTTATCGCCTGTGTGCACTCAGAGTATGCAGTGCATTCAAAATGGTGTCAGATGAAGCAGCTCTGGTAATTGCAGGCATGTACCCAATAGACATACTAGCTAAAGAGTCTGCATATATATTCACAAGGACGAGGGTATCAAATGAAGCAGCACGCAAGGAAGTCAAAGGCATAAGCCTAGCGGAGTGGCAAAATAAATGGGATCGCGCGCCAAACGGGCGATGGACACACCGATGTATACCGAATATAGAGCGCTGGATTCAAAGAAGTAGATTTTTACACGACCCAATTTCTAAGCGGTCATGGACGCTTTAAGTTGTATCTACACAGATTCAAACACGAGGTCGACCCTTACTGTGATTTCTGTGGTATCGGAGTAGTAGACAACGCGGAACATGTTTTCCTAACGTGCCCGCGCTTTATCCACGAGAGGAGCATACTGCAATTAGCAGTTCGAGAAAACCTTTCCCCACAAGCGATCGTAAATTACATGCTGATGGGAAAAGGAATTTGGCCAACGGCTTTATTTCATCAACGATGAAGGGTTTAAGAAGTGAGGAAATAAGAAGACACAGAAGTTCCACTACCATATAAGACGTGGTAAGAGGTAATGCATCACAGCAGATTGGAACCAAGGCCGTTGCAACCGCCAAGTGGTGTATCCAAATCGTTCGTTCGGCACAATGTACGAGCAGATTGGAATCTCGGCCTTTCTGACTGCTTAAGGCCTTCTGTAGAAACACAAACTCGGGCGTGGATGCGGATTGGAACCTAGGGCGTTCCAACCGTCAAACTACGCAACGAGGAAAAAAAAAATAATATAATAATAAAAAAAATAATAACAAAAATAAATAATTTAATAATATAAAAGTGTTTTTCATACATAAATGCAGCATAGGAATTAATGCATCACAGCGGATTGGAACCCAGGCCGTTCCAACCGCCAAGTAGAGCATCCTCAACGTCCTTACTTACTTACTTAATTGGCGCAACAACCGCCTAAGCAATTTTGGCCGAGGTCAACAAAGCACACCAGCTGTCCCTATCTTTTGCTAACTGGCGCCAATTGGAAATCCCAAGTATAGCCAAGTCTTTTTCCACTTGGTCTTTCCAACGCAGAGGAGGTCTACCTTTTCTTCTGCTACCAACAGCGGGTACCGCGTCAAAAACCTTCAGGGCTGGAGCTATTTCCTCCATTCGTACGACGTGGCCTAGCCAGCGGAGCCGCTGGTTCTTAATCCGCTGCACTATATCTACGTCATTGTACAGCTCGTACATCTCATCGTTCCATCGTACACGGTATTCGCCGTCGCAAAGACGCAAAGGTCCATAAATCGTTCGAAGAATCTTTCTTTCGAACACTCCAAGAGCTCTCTCATCTGATGTTGTCATCGTCCATGCTTCTGCGCCATACAATAGGACGGGCATGATGAGAGACTTATAGAGTATGGTATTTGTCCGTCGAGAGAGGAATTTACTGTGCAATTGCCTACTCAGTCCGAAGTAGCACTTGTTGGCAAGAGAGATTCTGCGTTGGATTTCAAGGCTGACGCTGTTATTGGTGTTAATGCTGGTTCCTAAGTAAACGAAGTCCTCTACTTTCTCGAACTTATAACTGTCAACAGTGATGTTTGATCCCAGTCGTGAATGTGCCGACTGTCTATTTGATGACAGGAGATACTTCGTCTTGCCCTCGTTCACCTCCAGACCCATTCGCTTCGCTTCTCTATCCAGTTTGGAGAAGGCAGAACTAACTGCGCGGTTATTAAGACCGATGATGTCAATGTCATCGGCGTACGTAAGCAATTGCACACTCTTATAAAAGATGGTGCCTGACCGATTAAGTTCTGCGGCTCGAATTATCTTCTCCAGCATCAGGTTAAAGAAATCACACGACAAAGAGTCACCCTGTCTGAAACCTCGTTTGGTATCAAACGGCTCGGATAGGTCCTTCCCGATTCTGACGGAGCTGGTGGTGTTGCTCAACGTCATTTTACATAGCCGTATAAGTTTTGCTGGGATACCAGACATTGCGGCATATAGGAAACTTCTTCTCGTGCTGTCGAAGGCGGCTTTGAAGTCGACAAAAAGATGGTGTGTGTCGATTCTTCTTTCTCGGGTCTTTTCCAAGATCTGGCGTATTGTGAATATCTGGTCGGTGGTAGATTTACCAGGTCTAAAGCCATACTGATAAGGTCCAATCAGTTCCTTGACGGTGGGCTTAAGTCTTTCACACAATACACTCGACAGAACCTTATATGCGATGTTAAGAAGACTAATTCCGCGATAGTTGGCGCAAACTGCAGGATCACCCTTTTTGTGGATTGGGCAGAGCACACTTAAGTTCCAATCAGCTGGTTAAAGTTCCACACTGACGGGGTACAGGCTTTCGATGCTTACTCCTCGTAAAAAAAAAAAACATATTGTTCACAAGCGCAGACGCACACTCTATGCATACGTACAATACACATGCATAGGAGGAAGCATCGAAAGCCTATACCCCGTCAGTGTGGGACTTTAACCGCACTAAACCTCCTACCGTCAAGTACCAATCCCCCCGGTACCACCGTTAAGTATTGCGTCGGGAGGCGGTTTGAGCGCTAAGCTCTACGTCAGTTACTGGTCTGATGCAGTCCGTCAAAAATTGCATCTACTTGTTACCACCCACTGTACTAGTAATGATTCTATCTATATACGCCATTAAGCTTATTCTCCCCCCAACTTGTATTCATGTGCTTGAGTTTGCAGCAATACGCCGATCGAGTGCGCGTCTAGCCTGCTCGCTGTTTTCTCAACTCTTGCATGACTACGGCAGCCATACGACAGGCTTTATTCCATGCCGTTTTGCTCATTAACAACAGAGATATAAAGTTTTACCATCGATCGCTTTTTCTGCTATTGCTTTTACGATTTCAATGGCATCGACTGTCGAGTGCTTCTTTCTAAAGCCGTGTTGATTGCAGGAAAGTCGGTTGTCTGCAAAATCTTCCAGTCTGCTTTTTATTATGTCTTCGAACAGTTTCCCTGTAGTGTCCAGCATGCATAACGGGCGAAAGCCGGTAGTGGAGGAGGGGTTCGCAGTTTTTGGTACAAGCACCAGTTTCTTCAGTTTCCATGTTCTTGGGAATACACCTTCTTTTAAGCATGTGTTGAATACCCTCGCAAATGTCCCTGGATTGTTAGCAATTGCTTTCTTCAGAGCAATGTTCGGAATTCCGTCGGGGCCTGGTGCCTTGTTAGCCGATAGTTTGGAGCCTGCTTTAAGCACTTCTTCCTCTGTTATGATCGGTATATGACTTTCGCGCTCTATTTCCAGCATCCTTGCAAACTTTGGTTGCTCAGGGAAGAGATCTTTTACAATTCGCGTCATAAGTATGGGGCATGTTGGCTGGGCTGTTTTCTTTAGTCTTTTAATACCCCAACTTATATGCGAACCCAAATGGATTGTCATTAACATCCTCGCATATTTCTTTGAACATTTTACGCTTGCTGTCTCGGATGGCGTTCTTGAGAAGTTTTCTGCAGTTCTTAAAGTTTTGCCTGAGCTGCAGAGCATTTGCTGCGTTGCGTGAACGTTGGCATAATCGGAGGGATCGATTACACTGCTCACGAAGGGCTGCAATCTGTTCATTCCACCAATATGCTGAATATAAAAGTGTTTTTCATACATAAATGCAGCATAGGAATTAATGCATCACAGCGGATTGGAACCCAGGCCGTTCCAACCGCCAAGTAGAGCATCCTCAACGTCCTTACTTACTTACTTAATTGGCGCAACAACCGCCTAAGCGATTTTGGCCGAGGTCAACAAAGCACACCAGCTGTCCCTATCTTTTGCTAACTGGCGCCAATTGGAAATCCCAAGTATAGCCAAGTCTTTTTCCACTTGGTCTTTCCAACGCAGAGGAGGTCTTCCTTTTCCTCTGCTACCACCAGCGGGTACCGCGTCAAAAACCTTCAGGGCTGGAGCTATTTCCTCCATTCGTACGACGTGGCCTAGCCAGCGGAGCCCCTGGTTCTTAATCCGCTGCACTATATCTACGTCATTGTACAGCTCGTACATCTCATCGTTCCATCGTACACGGTATTCGCCGTCGCAAAGACGCAAAGGTCCATAAATCGTTCGAAGAATCTTTCTCTCGAACACTCCAAGAGCTCTCTCATCTGATGTTGTCATCGTCCATGCTTCTGCGCCATACAATAGGACGGGCATGATGAGAGACTTATAGAGTATGGTTTTTGTCCGTCGAGAGAGGACTGTACTGTGCAATTGCCTACTCAGTCCGAAGTAGCACTTGTTGGCAAGAGAGATTCTGCGTTGGATGGTGTCAGGTGTCCGAACCATTTAATTGAAATATTAAAACGTTTTAAGACATCGAAAACAAAATTATGACGGACGAAAACCTAGCAATTCGCAGAATATTGTGGCTCAAAATCAAATTATGAGTTTCACCACCACGATTGGGCCGATTAATCTGAGAGCCAGCAATCTAGCAGTCGAGTGGAAAAATTGGTGTACACAATTCAAAATTTTTCTTCGCGCTTCAAATTTGTAGGACCAACCGAACGCTCGAAAGGTCGCGCTACTAATCCATCATCTTGGACCAGAGTCTCTACAAGTTTTTAACTCCTTCAATGAATACGTCGACACAGTCACGTACACACTGTTGCTGAAGAAATTTGACGAATACTTTGTGCCGAAAGCGAACATCGCTATGGAGCGCCACAAATTTTTCACTCGTAGCCAACATGTAGGTGAGTCAATTAATGAATATGTGGCTGTTTTAAACAATTTGAGCTCCACAAGCGAATTCGGCAACCTCCGTGAGGACCTAGTCCGCGACATATTTATATGTGGTTTATCACAGCGGTTTTCGAAAATAAAAGAGAGGCTTTTAAGTGAGGGGGATATACGTTTGCAAAAAGCACTCGACATTGCTAAAAGTATAGAGTTAGCCACAACTCACAAAAATATAATAGAAAATTCTGACGAACAAGAAATAAGCACAGTGGCTGCACTAACGCGCCAAAATAACAAGTACCGCAAGCACTCCAAGTACCCGAACGAATTTCAGGGCCAAGCAGCAACAACAAAATGTACGAAATGCGGACAGTTACACAAAAACAAATGCCCAGCTTCAGGGGTAAAATGTCATGCCTGCGGTCGGCTAAATCATTTCGCAAAATATTGTCTCACAAAACAACAGCAAATGAAATACGTAAAGAAATTGGAAGAAAATGAGGGTGAAAGTGAAGACGAAAGTGACGGCCACTTTGTAGGTGTAATGAAAAACTCCGAACCATGTTCGTCAGATAAGGAATGGATTATAAGCGTGCAGATTGGGAGCAAAACGGTTGCGTGCCAGATAGACACTGGGGCACAGGCGAATATTATGTCCTTAAATGCGTATGAAACATTGAAATTAAAAAACTTAAAAAAACATGTCACAAATAAAATATTAACTTTTAGTGGCGAAAAATTGCCAACTGTAGGTATGTGTAACCTAAAAGTAGTTTTCAAACAGAAAGAATATTCAATTGATTTCTATATATTGAATATGAAATGTAATAATATTATAGGTCTACAAAGTGCCATTTCTATGGATTTAATTAAAACGCTTAATATAATTAACTGTATAAATAAAAACTTTCAAAAATATTCAAATGTGTTCGAAGGTTTAGGTCTACTCAAAGACAAGTGTCGTTTAAAAATTAATCCGGAGGTAGAACCCGTGACAGATCCTCCTAGAAAAATTCCGTTTACTCTGTATGATCCTCTTAAAAAAGAATTAAACCGAATGGTTGACTTAAAAGTTATTACACCTGTTAAAGAACCAACGAAGTGGGTGAGTTCAATTGTCTTGGTAACAAAGCCTAATGGCAACTTACGTTTGTGTTTAGATCCAAGAAACTTAAATAAAGCTATTTTGCGCCCACGTTTTGCATTCCCCAACATTGATGAATGTAAATCTAAACTAAGCGGGTCTAGGGTTTTTAGTACACTGGATGCGAATTCAGGGTTTTGGATGATGCCATTGGATGAAGACTCCTCAAAGCTATGCACGTTCAATACACCATTCGGTAGATATCGGTTTTTACGTTTACCCTTTGGTATCAATGCAGCACCAGAAATATTCCATGCCGTTATTAGTGTTAATGCTGGTTCCTAAGTAAACGAAGTCCTCTACTTTCTCGAGCTTATAACTGTCAACAGTGATGTTTGATCCCAGTCGTGAATGTGCCGACTGTCTATTTGATGACAGGAGATACTTCGTCTTGCCCTCGTTCACCTCCAGACCCATTCGCTTCGCTTCTCTATCCAGTTTGGAGAAGGCAGAACTAACTGCGCGGTTGTTAAGACCGATGATGTCAATGTCATCGGCGTACGCCAGCAATTGCACACTCTTATAAAAGATGGTGCCTGGCCGATTAAGTTCTGCGGCTCGAATTATCTTCTCCAGCATCAGGTTAAAGAAATCACACGACAAAGAGTCACCCTGTCTGAAACCTCGTTTGGTATCAAACGGCTCGGATAGGTCCTTCCCGATTCTGACGGAGCTGGTGGTGTTGCTCAACGTCATTTTACATAGCCGTATAAGTTTTGCTGGGATACCAGACATTGCGGCATATAGGAAACTTCTTCTCGTGCTGTCGAAGGCGGCTTTGAAGTCGACAAAAAGATGGTGTGTGTCGATTCTTCTTTCTCGGGTATTTTCCAAGATCTGGCGTATTGTGAATATCTGGTCGGTGGTAGATTTACCAGGTCTAAAGCCCTACTGATAAGGTCCAATCAGTTCATTGACGGTGGGTTTAAGTCTTTCACACAATACACTCGACAGAACCTTATATGCGATGTTAAGAAGACTAATCCCGCGATAGTTGGTGCAAACTGCAGGATCACCCTTTTTGTGGATTGGGCAGAGCACACTTAAGTTCCAATCAGCTGGTTAAAGTTCCACACTGACGGGGTACAGGCTTTCGATGCTTCCTCCTCGTAAAAAAAAAAAACATATTGTTCACAAGCGCAGACGCACACTCTATGCATACGTACAATACACATGCATAGGAGGAAGCATCGAAAGCCTATACCCCGTCAGTGTGGGACTTTAACCGCACTAAACCTCCTACCGTCAAGTACCAATCCCCCCGGTACCACCGTTAAGTATTGCGTCGGGAGGCGGTTTGAGCGCTAAGCTCTACGTCAGTTACTGGTCTGATGCAGTCCGTCAAAAATTTCATCTACTTGTTACCACCCACTGTACTAGTAATGATTCTATCTATATACGCCATTAAGCTTATTCTCCCCCCAACTTGTATTCATGTGCTTGAGTTTGCAGCAATACGCCGATCGAGTGCGCGTCTAGCCTGCTCGCTTTTTCTCAACTCTTGCATGACTACGGCAGCCATACGACAGGCTTTATTCCATGCCGTTTTGCTCATTAACAACAGAGATATAAAGTTTTCTGGTGTTGCACATACGCTTAGAGCGTTATTGAATACATACCTTTGATTACTAAACCTTGGACACTGGAAGAAAACGGGTTCCGCGTCTTCGATTGTCGGGGGTCCGCATCTTTCGCAGAAGGGGTTCGTCTCTTACCCGAAGCGGTAGAGATAAGCTTTAAAGCATCCGTGGCCGCTGATGAGTTGTGATAGGTAAAAATGCACGTCTCCATGTTGCCTGTTTATCTAGGACGGGTATGTTCGCGAAAGAGCATTGTGCCATACCGTCGATCCGTAGAGGAGTATGGACCTGACAACTCCTACTAGGATTTGCATGGACTGCTGTCTTGGCCCTCCAATGTTTGCCATTAGTCTGGACAGGGCTACTGTGGCCGTCGCGGCCTTTTTATTGTCATACTCCAAGTGGTCACGATGGTTTAGACTCTACAAGAGTATCACCTACTCTAATTGAGACCGTTTCCACTTTCTTGCGGCTGCTGATGAGAACGGCTTCCGTCTTGTGGGCGGCTAGAGTGAGCGATTTCTCTCTTAGCCATTCTTCTGCTGCTTTAATCGAGTTTTCAGCGACATCTACTATTTGATGAATCGTATTCCCTCTTATTGCAATGCATATATCGTCCGCGAAACCAACAAATGTTGCGCCGTTTGGTACGGTAAGTCGTAATATTCCATCGTACATGATATTCCACAGTATGGGCCCCAGCACCGATCCCTGTGGTACTCCTGCAGCTATTTCATGTTCAACGATCCCGTGGTCGCAATCGTAGCGTAGCACTCTATCAGAGATGTAGCTGGAGATTATTCGCTGCAGGTAGAACGGAGCCTCTATGCTGCGGAGTGCGTTCAGTATTTCCTTCCAGCTTGCGCTATTAAATGCATTTTTGACATCGAGTGTGACTAGCAGACAGTACTTTTTACTTTACCATCGATCGCTTTTTCTGCTATTGCTTTTACGATTACGATTACGAGTGCTTCTTTCTAAAGCCGTGTTGATTGCAGGAAAGTCGGTTGTCTGCAAAATCTTCCAGTCTGCTTTTTATTATGTCTTCGAACAGTTTCCCTGTAGTGTCCAGCATGCATAACGGGCGAAAGCCGGTAGTGGAGGAGGGGTTCGCAGTTTTTGGTACAAGCACCAGTTTCTTCAGTTTCCATGTTCTTGGGAATACACCTTCTTTTAAGCATGTGTTGAATACCCTCGCAAATATCCCTGGATTGTTAGCAATAGCTTTCTGCAGTTCTTAAAGTTTTGCCTGAGCTGCAGAGCATTTGCTGCGTTGCGTGAACGTTGGCAGGCTGCAATCTGTTCATTTTACCAATATGCTGACTTTCGTGTTTTGCCACGGCCTTTAAGTTCCATGCTGGTATCACATGCTTTTATTAGTGCTTTCGAGAGCTCCAAGGCTGCATCAGCGAAGACAATACTTTAAAATCGTCAAAAGCTACAAGAAAGAGCTCTTCGTCAAAGCTTTTAATTTTCCAGCCCGTGTTTACTTTTGAAGCTGTTGCATCCGCAGTAGTACAGGCAGTGCGACCCACATTAATAATAATCGCTCGGTGGTCGCTGTGGGTGTAGGATTCGTCAATATGCCAGCTTGTATTCCTACTCAGCCCTGCGCTTAAAAACGATAGGTCAATGACAGAGCCAGCCCCATTTCTGCAAAAGGTGTTTTCGTCCCCGCTGTTGAGTAGCACCAGGTTAAGCGCAGCGAATGCATCTAGGAGTTGTCTGCCTTTTGGGTTTGTTCGCTTACAGAAAGTATTAAGATCATAACATGTATGTATGTATATATGTATGTGTGTTCATAAATACAAAAGGGATAATCACCAAGTTGAGCAAATGGCCTGGCACTCAGTAAGTAGGCTGCATATACATACATATGTACATGCATGCATATTTACGGATGTGAAGAAGCTGGCGAATATTTATAAAAGGGTTTTACTACTATACATTATACCCACACATAAATAGACATATGTACGTATGTATATATATAAATACGTATTTAGATATGTATGCACTTCAGCGGCAAAAACAGGTTACAATTGTATGCAATACTTACAATGTTTTTTAACACAAATACTTTCCGGTAATTCTTTATAAAATAATATTGCATTCTTTAACAAGAACGATATCAATTAAAGTTTCCAAACTTGTAGAGAGTGCACACATTTTTCAAATATCAAAGTTTTCCATCCCAAAATTTCTAACGTTTTAATGAGAAATTGAAAAATTGAGAGTCTCAAGAAATTCTGTATATAAAAAGCATTGTGAAAATTTTTTCTAAATCTATTTTCTTTCCATTTGCATTTGCGCCTACATATGAACATCTTTTCAAACAAATGTGTATTGACTTTATTATATGTGTATGCATTTATTTTATAGTTACTTATTAATTTCAGTAAAATGCAATGTAGATTATGCATGTATGTACGTAATATGAAGATACATGCAATTATTGAATTTTTTCTATTTAATTGCTTTCATTTGCAAAAATTGGCGCCGTCATAAAATCTTTCAGTCAAATGTTGTCTCATACAGCCGGATGTGGTCTCATACATCCGAATGCGCATGACTAGTTGTACAACATATTTGGCTCTCTTTGTACAACGAATGCCTCTTTTTCTGAATGCGACTGAGCGCAGTATTCTCAGATATCTGCACAATCATTCAGTCATCGCGCTTGCTGTGAGCAGAATGCGTAGAATGTTGCGCTTACGTGTGAATGTGTTAAAACGGCCAATGACTGCATTCATGCAGACGTCTAATAGACATGCATACATACGGCAAATGTACGCTGTTTAGCGCTAATTCACTTGTTTTGCCTTCATTTGTACACGCAAGTCATATGTATGTATGTACTTTACTTTATTAAGTTATGCCTTAAAGGATGTGAAGAGATGAAAGAGAGAGAGACAAACATATATGTAATACTTATATATTGGCAGTATCAACAAGTGCAGTCAGCAAACATTACAGTACAGATATATAAAATTAGAAAAGGAAAACCGAGTAAACGTAAGTCAAAATTGACACTTGAATTCAAAAGAAAATCCAGTGGCGGTACGCTTAGAAAGTTTTTGAATTTTCCTGTATTTTGTGAAATTTTTGAATACAATAAATTGCAGAAATGTTGCACAGATGCTTTTTATGTGAAAAATGTGCATGCGTACGTGTTTCGTTACAAGTGCAATACAAGAGTTTAATCGCACGATCTATGTTGACAATGTTGTTCGCTATATCGCTGGATTTGTGGCAACAGAAATGCAAAAGAAAAAAATATGCCCAAATGCCATCGTAGCACACAAAATATGGGACCATTTCTAACACCATCTAGACTCTAGAGACGTCTGCAATATTTGTATAACATCAGAAAAAATTTTAGACAATTACTGAACAAAAGCTTTTATCTCGATATTCGTTTGTTTTTTGATAGCGAAAAATCTACCAAACAGAATGTTTACATTAGAAATAAGTTCACAAAATTAATATTGTTTCGCAACCAATAAGTGGCTTAGCCAAAAAATTAGTTAATGTAAGCTGATCGAATAGTAATATATGTATATGTATGTATGTATTAATTATTGAGAGAATTGAGTATAGTTTTCTTTATGTAAAAAAGTGAGTCTGAAATATTAAAAAAACCGGAGTGAGTGTTAAAATACTGACACAAACTACGGAGTGGCTCATTTAATTCAAAATTACTTTTACATGGTTTCAGAAAGAGAGGCCGGAAATTTCTTGAAATTCTGGAGGGAACGTTTAGTTTTATTTCGCTAAGAAGAGATCGCTAGATATCAGGCCTGTCAATAACTTGACCAAAAATACAATGCCTAGCATTTCTCTGCGACTAGCAAGTGTAGGAAGATTAATGACTTTTAAACGACTTATATATGGCGGCAGGTTGTACTGAGAATCCCAACGAAAATTCCTTAAAGAAAAAAGCAGAAATTATTTTTGAATTGACTCTATTCTGTCGGAATGAACTTGATAGCGCGGGTTCCAAACAACAGATCCATATTCCAGTATGGGCCTCACTAACGTTGTGAATAGAGCCTTCGTGATGTAAGGGTCATTGAATTCTTTTGACCACCGTTTTACAAATGCAAAAACACCCTTGGCTTTGTTAACTGTAACATTTATGTGAAGATTAAAATTAAATTTCGGGTCCATTGTAATTCCAAGATCAACAAAGTTAAACACTGTTCGAGGTTATGGTCACATATGTCATAAGAAGCTGGTTGAACTGCTCTGCGAGAAAAGCACATTACTTTAAATTTTTTAAGGTTTAGTGGCATGTAATTTATTTCACACCAGTTAGTCATGCTATTAGTAAGGATCTTTCCTCAACAGAATGATACGATCTAAAAAGCTTTACATCATCAGCATACAATAAAATTTTTGAATAATTTATTACAGAAGGTAGGTCATTTATAAAAAGTAAAAACAGAATCGGACCAAGGTGACTTCCTTGCGGGACCCCTGAAGAAACCTGAATAATGTTTGAGGAACTATTTTTAAAAAGAACTCGTTGTGTTCTGTCAATGAGGTAAGAAGACATCCAACGAAGGAGATTAGGTTGAAAACCAAGAAGATCGAGTTTACGGATCAGTAAATAGTGACTTACTCTGTCGAATGCTTTACTAAAATCAGTGTATATAACATCAGTGTGCATAAATTCTCTGAATCCATTTGAAACATGAGTTGTGAACTCAAGCAAGTTTGTAACGGTAGACTTACCCTTAGAGAACCCATGTTGTGTTCTAGAAATTGTAGAGGATATGGAATACGTTAAATGGTCAACAACAATATTCAAAAAGTTCCAAATGATTATCATTGCGAATATTGTAAATGGACACTGTGCAATTTTTGCCACTATAGTTTTTTGTCTCTTTAGTTGAATATTCAATGAGTAAATTTTTACTCAGTTAAAACTGAATTTATATACACATAAAGTAAATAATATTAAATAAAAAATTGCTTATAAATGAAATCGTGTTTGTTTGATTTCCAAGTAGATATGAAATAAAATTTGAATACTTCATTATCACACTTTATTTTGTATGAATACACTTCTTTAAAAAAGGGTATAAGCCCCCCACAGTGAAACAACCTTCTTCAAATTTATTTTTTTGCGCAACTGCTGATATGTCAAACTCACTTTTATGTGTTTGTCACATGTATTTACAGATGCTAATACATATAAACCCTGCGCATGCGCACTAAGTATACATATGTATGTATATTTGTACTAACCCCTAAATTCAGTAAGCTGCCTCAGTCTCTAATAGAGACAAAAGTCACAATTTTAGACCAGTTGGTATCCATTAGACTCAAAAAAAGGCGTCTAATCTCGCAATAAAGTCTCAAAATTGTAATCTGGTGATGAGCAGGTCACAAAAAACTGAAATACAAGCAAAAGAAAAAAAACGTGAAAGCCAGGAAAAGCAATAATCTCTAGCTCATTTTGAGACTTGAGATGAGACTGAGTTACTGAATTCGGGTAAAAAACATCTTCCTTTAATTGCTGAATTTTTACACATTGCGCAGGTTACTTACTGCCAATATATATGTAAGTATTAAGTATATACATATGTGCTTATGTATATGGCCACAAATGGAAGAGCCACACGAACACACACACAAAGCACGTTACGCTGTATGCTACGTTTGGCGAATGAAAAACCTTATGCTTGCAATATTTTTGGTTTTTCAAAAACTTCAACCTGAAAGAAAAGGGGTTTGATTTCGAAAAATTAAAAAAATAAGTACGTATTTAAAAAAAAAGTTTATAAAAATCGTTTCAGAACTTTATGAGATTTGCCGTTACAAACATTTTCATATAGATGAATGTAATAAACTTTAAACATCTTCAATCGGAAATAACCTGCTTATAATCAAAATTCACAATAAAATATTAAGTACATGATTTTGTTAATAATTTTGTCTATCGTGGAAAAATATGGTTGAATGAAATACGAATTACATGAAAAAATTGATTTTGTATTTCAGAAAAAATATACAAAATGTGTATAACTTAATGAAATTAGATCTAGTAGAACTGCAATTGAAGCATTAGTTTAATCAACTCGTAAGAAGAGTGAAATAGTTTTTCTGGAAAGATGGCATTCATTACATGCCTTGACCACAATTTCTTGTACGTACAACAACAAAGTGCTAGTTGTACCAAAAATCCACAAAAGATCCACAATTTTAACACTTTATTGCTCGGTATTGCAACTATTTTTATTTTTAAACGCTGCTTTTCATCGGAAATTAACACCATTATACTGCTTTTAATCATATATCATGTACATATATACACGTATAAATAAATAGATTTTTTTTTTTCTATTTCTTACAATTTTTTTTTTGATAACATTTACAAAATGACATCTATATAATCTCTTTTGTTATGGGATTTTCATGTACTTTAAATTCGCCTTTTACCACCTTCAATTAATTGGCCTTTACAAGAATGTTATTTAAAATAAGAAAATTAAACAAAGAATTCACTCAAAGTACCCACAATAGAAAAATAAAATACAAAAAATGTCTGACGTAGACGCAAATGATACCCCATACAAGTTGCTATATTTTGCCAACTTTTCAATGAATGGAAAATTCTATAATTTTCGTATCAATACTTAACCAAATACATGAACAATGTTTTCCTTTTATTTTTCCAAGCCGAAATATCTGCAACCAAACCTTGTAATGTCGGGCACTATTAAGGTCATCCCAATTAACATGCACGCATTCCATGTTGAGCAACATTTTTATTGCCGAAATAATTTACATTTGCCCTTTTCAGGGCCACGAATCTTCAACAAACAAAGAGATCAAAAGTTTGCCAAAAAATCACAAACCAAATAAGTATCCACGTATATATGTACATATGTACATTAGGGTGACAATTAAATGTATGGAGTATTTTTTTTTTCTTTATTGTTTTGGTCTCAGTGTTTTTTTGAGTGTAGTTTTATTTAAAAAAAATTCTAGTAAAATTTCAAGGTCGTAGGAAGAGGATTAGGGGGCGCGTCGGCCCCCCAAAGTTACACAAAATACGTTTTTTCACGCAAATTCTTACTTTGACTGCTTGTAACTTTCTCTGTGTTTTTTTTTTTTAAACATTACTGGCGAAAGATGTTCATTAATATGTCTACAATAACATCTGTCAATAACATTTTTGTCTAATGTTAATATTTAATGAAAAAAACTTAAATATAGGAGAAAAAGTACGCCTCAATGTCGATTTATTATACTTAAATAAAACTACTTATGTATATGATTTCTCTTTTTATTAATATTGTTTAAAGCACTTGAGACAATGTCTTTTTATTACAGTCCGGAAACCGATGGCGGTAATCGCTAACAATTATGGCACTTGAGACAATGTCTTTTTATTACAGTCCGGAAACCGATGGCGGTAATCGCTAACAAGCGTGTTTTATTTAACAATCCAGTGGTCGAACCTGAAGGATTTAGGAAATCATCGGCGTTTCAGGGTAAAAACGTAACAATACGTTTTAGTTTTTAAAGTAAATATTGTACGTAATAAGTTTATTTTTGAATACATATGTGTCTGTGTGTTATACATGTATATTTTTGAAATTTTAGGTCAGCAGACCGTAATAAAGAATTAAATTAAATTAAATTAAATTAAATGTGCAACTATATGTGAGATGTCCTATAGTATCAATAAATGCTTGTATTCATGATCTAAACTCGGACTTAAGTTGGGTTAATCAATGGGCCAGCAACAAAGGCCTAGTTTTAATCCAAACAAATCCCAGGGTATAGCAATTTACAACAAAAATTTCAACCTTAGTAGCTACGATAAAGTAATTTTAAACGGAATAGTGATACCCTTTGTCGACTCAGCGAGAAACCTGGGTGTACCTTTTACAAGAACGCTGACGTGGAATAATCACATATACGGTGCTATTGGCAAAGTGCATGGTATGCTCAGATCCCTATGGACTACGCAATATCTCACTCCAGTTAAAACTAGGCTACTTTTAGCAAAATCTTACTTGCTGCCTAACACTGCTGTACGGTTGTGAACTGTATGCAAACTGCGATAGCGCTTGTCTTAAGAAACTGACGTAGTTTACAATAACATAGCGAGATATATATTTGGTAAAAGACGTCGTGACCACATTTCTGTATGGGTTCTGAAGATATCCTCTATATCGTTCGGTAATCTGCTAAAACTTTGGTATCTGACGCTGCTTCATAAAATCATGGTCACAGATTTTCACACACTTCTCAAAAACCGCCTTCAACCGACTCGATCGTCGCGAACACATCAACTCTTTCATTTAAACTTCAACTCTATGACATCTGAACGTAAATTTTTTGTTTTCTCGGTTCGCCTTTGGAACAAGCTACCTGATTAACTCAGGATCATCAGGGTCACAGCACACTTCAAAAGCGCATTATTCAAACTATGCAGCGAGTAAAAAAAAAAACATTTTCTGTCGTCATCACATAGTGTCGACGTCGACGTCACATCGACGCACAATTGGTATTGGATAAACGAGACGACGTCGACAGTTTATCGATAAAATCAATGTAGAATTACCATCTTGTTCATTTCTGAATCAGCTTTATCATTTTTTTTACAATTTTTATGCAATAGTTTTCATTGTTCGGATTCGTGTGAATATTTAAATTGAATATTTTGTCAGACAATTTTTTTTTGTTTCTGTTCTGTTTTGTAGAATTACCATCTTGTTCATTTCTGAATCAGCTTTATCATTTTGTTTACAATTTTTATGCAATAGTTTTCATTGTTCGGATTCGCGTGAATATTTAAATTAAATAGTTTGTCAGAAAATTTTTTTTTGTTTCTGATGCATCAAGTGCAAGCGATGAAGAGAGCCAAAAAGAGCTTGCAGCAAAAAAAAATTATAAGGCAGAACTCTGATGTTCTTAGTTTGCCAGATAACAAGTAAGTGTTACAATTTAAATTCGTGGATAAGCATTTTGGATTTTTTCATGTTAGTTGTTAAAAGTTTTCTTTTCAGAAGCCAGGAATGAAAAGTTGAGCCCGGATAACATCTGTTTCTACAGGAGTTTCAAATTGTTCTGCACTTCTAATTTTCATTTCTAAATTAATATAGATACACATGTAATAATTCAATTTAATTATTAACAAAGAATTTCTAAACAAAAAAACTATAATACTTTCAAATCTTCTTCTAGTCGTCAGTAAACACGGTGTCGACTAAAATGGCGTCGTTTGAACTCAACGTCGAAACCTGTTTAGGCCTCTATGCCTAAAATTCAAATCAACCGACAATAAACGACTAAAGTACATCTTTTGCGCACAAGCTAATCGCCACAACACCAACATTGTTCAAAAAACACAAAATCATCACGATCAACGATTCACCCTTTGGATTTGTTCACTACACAACACCATCACTTTGATCAACCACAACGCAACACTTTACACAGCACTTGCCACACCACCTGCCACAGAACACCAGCATTTTTCTCAACACAACATCATCACTGTGATCAACCACAACGCAACTCTTGCCACATTATTTTGTCACCGTCTACATTGAACAAGGTACGTGGTTATCACTTCAATCGCACTTTTCGAGTCATATATTAAAATATAAACACAAAAAACAAAATTGTTAAAAAGTGAGCATATGCGCGTGCAACGTATCGCGAGTTCGTTAGAAACACATTATTGGTGCATTTTATTTTACTAGCAGAATTGTGCAGTACTAGTGCCAGCAATCACAGTGCAACGCATCACATCACTACAGCACAGTGGATATACGAGTGTACATAACCTTTTTTTTTTTAATTTTACTCCACATTTTTATTTGGGAAAAATTCCTCTTTTTTAATAAATACACATTTTTATTTATCCAAGTGACCACTTCATTGCAAAGCGAATGCATTTCTTTTTTTCATTTTATGACACTGCACATTAATAAGGTACATAACCTATTTTTTTTGTCTTTTGGTTGTTTGTTCAACCAATAAGCATTTACGCTTATGCACTTTTATACACACACATAATTAGAGTTTTTCATTTTAAAACACACAAACTCGTATATCAACGTGTGCGTTCTAAATTTTTTCGTTTCACTTTGATGCGTTGCACACTCGATTGACACTTTAGTTTGGAGAACACGCTGCATATTATACTCAAACGTTGCACATCACATTGCCACTTTGCACACACACACACAGTTTTAGGCAACATTTTTGTATTTAAAGTCGCATAAACTCGAAGAATTTATTCGTTGCACAGTAGACAAACGCGTTGCATATTATTGTATTTTTAAACGCCGTTTTTTCACGTTGATACGTTGCACAGTACACTATCTACATACTACGTTTATATTCCTCGACATTTATAGTACCGATACACGTATTTGTTAACACAGTTGGGTGGCGAGCACTTCTTAAAGAATTGTACACATACTCTGCAAGCAAACAATATACATAAGTACATTAAAATAAACAATTTAAATAAAGAGTTGAAAGTATATTATAAATATAAACAACCTGATATCTTCTAAATTTGTTGGTTCATTTCTACGAAATATACAAGCGATATCGAGTATCCGCTTCGTTGACAGGCTTGTGTCGATTTTGGTTTTTTAAAGTTCGCTTCATAAATAATAACTTCTCATACAATTTAATAAAGCTTCCATACTAGCTTATAGTTATTTTTGAAAAATGGAAGCATTCATACGCTTAGCAGAATCAATAATTGAATTTGACGCAGATTTCAGCAGCACTTCCGCCTCAGATCAAAATAAACATGGTCTTGCCATTCAGCAAGAAGAGTTAAAAGCTCTCTGGGAGAAGACAAAACTTGGTCACGACAATCTGAGTAATGCGGAGGGGTTGTCCAAAGCGGACAATCAGGCAATTCGGAAGAAATACAAAACTTCTTTTGCCAGCTATATTAAATGCATGTCTGCAATAGCCTCTCAATTGGAGGCGCTTGAAAAATCAGACAAGGATGAAAAGGATCTCCTCTCTCTTCCGGTTCGCGAACACAATATCCACCTTCCTCCGTGTGATACGGACGTGTTCAAAGGAGATTATGAGTCGTGGCCGTCTTTCCGTGATATGTTCACGGCCATATACATCCTGAACAAGCGCCTCACTCCGGTTGAGAAACTATTTCACCTCAACCATAAGACTCAAGGAGAGGCCAAAGATATCGTGAGAAAGTGTCCACTCACCAATGAAGGCTTCCAAACTGCCTGGAAAAATCTGTATGAGAGATACGAAAATAAGCGTATACTCGTAAATACACAATTAAAATTACTTTTTAATTTACATTCAATAGAAAATGAGTGTGGTAGCTCGATTAAAAGATTACAGCGAGATATTAATAATTGCCTATCGTCCCTATCCAGTCATCAGATTGACATTTCGAATTGGGATGCAATTGTAATTTATCTTTGCTCAACGAAATTACCCGAAAGTACGCTGGCTCTATGGGAACAGACCATAGACCACAAAAATGATATACCGAAGTGGGAAGAAATGGACCGGTTCCTTTCAAATAGGTTTCAAACATTAGAAACCTTAACAGGGCTAAAATATTCCAAAGTTGTCAGAGCACAAAGGTCTCAAATACAACGACAGCCGGCTGATGTCCCTACTAAACGACTTGGCGCCTACCAGTCAAGCATGACCACTTCCACATGTAAAATGTGCAAATCCAATGAGCACAAATTACGCAGCTGTTCCCGATTTCTAAGGCTGACACCAGCTGACAGAATCGAATTCTTGAAGAAGAACAACGGTTGCCTGAATTGTCTAAGCTTTGGACATACTGTGTCAAGATGCACTAGCGCATTCAATTGCAATACGTGTCACTCGCGACATAACACGCTCCTTCATTTACAGACAATTCAGCCAAAGGCACCGCCTCGCCGAACGCCTACGAGCCCTTCAGACGATATGCCGTCAACATCTAAGCAAGCTCTAGCATGGCGAGATTCTTCAAAAGCAAAAACTGGCGACAACCCAAATATACAGTCATGCCATGCAAAAACAAATACAGGCGTACTGCTGGGAACAGCTCGCGTATATATACAACTGAACGGCACAGCTTTTTCAGCACGCGCTCTTATTGATTCCGGGTCTGAATGTTCATTCATAACAGAAAGACTCAAACGAAGAATCAACCTGCCATCAACAAGAATGCATGCCCAAGTGTCAGGCATTTCAAATTCGGTATCTGCGCAGGTTAGAGAAGCGTGCAAAATAGAGTTGCGGTCACCAGTTGACCCACTCTTTCGATTGAATGCCACTGTGCTTGTATTAGCACAACTAACTGGAAATCTCCCAACTACACCGATTAGCGCCTTAACTCAACAAGCATTTCCAGACTTAGTTTTGGCAGATAAAAGGTTCTTTGTTAATGAACCAGTGGACCTGGTACTTGGGGGAGACATCTATCCCGAAATTATTTTGAGCGGTCTGAAGAAGAACGTACTTAGTACGCTTCTCGCTCAGCAAACAGTGTTCGGTTGGATATTAACAGGCCGCACGGCCATAACAAGTCCAACTAACAATATAGCCTCATATTTCAGTGAAGTTGCACTGGATAAGCAACTCACCTCTTTCTGGGAAGTAGAGGACTTACCGAAAAGCCGAAGCCAAAGCGAAGAGGATAAATATTGTGAGACGCTATACAAAACTACGACCCTAAGAAACGATTCTGGAAAATACGTAGTGGCCTTACCCTTTAAACAGGATTTTCTAGTAAATACCTGCCTGGGACCATCACTAAAAAGGGCCTGCTCGCAATTCTATCGGAATGAAACGCGACTTGCCAAGAATCCAGATCTGCAAAATGAATATAATAGGGTGTTAACGGAATACGAGTCGTTAGGACATATGTCAAAGGTTAATCAAATTATACCTGCAGATTCCTCCGATCACTATTTCCTGCCGCATCATGCTGTCATCAAGGCGGAGAGCAGCTCAACGAAAGTCCGGGTGGTCTTCAATGCCTCAAGTCCAACGGCTAATGGCATAAGCCTCAACGATGTGCTCCTTCCAGGGCCAGTGCTACAGGCAGATCTTCCTATTATAATCCTGCGTTGGAGATTATACAAATACGTTTTCAACACCGACATAGAGAAGATGTACCGTCAAATACTGGTACACGACAAATATACGAAGTATCAGCGCATAGTTTTTCGCGCAAAGTCAACCGAACCAATCAGTCTTTACGAGCTGAGGACTGTTACTTTCGGTATAAATTGTGCTCCTTACCTCGCGATAAGGACACTTTTACAACTCGCTGATGATACAGAAAGCTCCTTTCCCATAGCCTCTAACATTTTAAGAAAGTATATGTACGTTGACGATGTACTGGCGGGAGGACATAGTATCGACTCTGCAATTAAAGCCAGAAATGAAATAACTCACGTATTGCAGTCAGCCGGTTTTCCATTACGGAAATGGACTGCCAATTGTGAAGATCTCCTAAAAGATATTCCAAAAATCGATCTACTTTCTGAAGATTTTTTGGAATTCGAAGAAACGAGCGCAGTAAAGGCTCTGGGCATACGATGGAATGCCCGCACGGACTTATTTTACTTTATGACGAGGCCATTGGAAGGGGGTATTGCCGTCACAAAAAGAACGATCCTCTCGGCCATCGCCAAATTATTCGATCCTCTAGGCTGGCTCGCTCCTATCATAATTGTCGCCAAAATGCTGATGCAGAATATTTGGCTTGAAAAAACGGACTGGGACGAAGCAGTAACCCCGACCACTCTCGAGCGATGGAATAATTTCATACATCAATACGACGAAATTAATAACATTCGAATACCTCGTTGGGTACACTATTCACCAACAAACGAAGTAGAATTGCACGGTTTCTGTGACGCATCAAAAAAAGCGTATGGTGCAGCAGTATATCTACGTGTTAGGCACCAGTCAAGGGTCGAAGTAAGTCTACTACTAGCAAAAACCAGGGTAGCCCCGGTCAAGACTATCTCGTTACCACGATTGGAACTTTGCGGCGCCGTGCTGCTAGCAGAAATAATTGAATCTGTGACGGAGAGTCTTGACTTGGGACATGTCAAAGTATACCTGTGGACAGACTCCACAATCGTTCTCGCGTGGATACGTAAGCCACCTTGCTCATGGTCGACCTTCGTCGCCCATAGAATAACAAAAATCGTTGAAAAGGTCGGTACAAAAAACTGGTCACATGTGGACTCAGCATCAAACCCAGCTGACTTGGCAAGCAGAGGACTTCCAGCATATGAACTAGTCAACAATTGCTTGTGGTGGCAAGGCCCTTCTTGGCTACAAGAAGATAGCTCCAATTGGCCCACACAAAATTCAGACTACAAAACGCAAATTGAAGAGAAAAGGGTTCAAGCACATGCAGTTACAATCGATAAACAGAATTTTAGCGACCTACTTGATCGATTTTCAGATTTACCGAGGGCTTTGCGGGTTATCTCATATATTATGAGATTTTGCCGGGGAGCTCACTCCAAAACAAAATCGTCTTTCCAAGCAAAGTCTTGCCTAATCTCAGCAAATGAAATTAAAGCAACGACTCAACGCTTGATACAGCTTTCCCAAAGACAACACTTTGGTGAAGAATATAGGAGCCTTAGATCAGGTGGATCGATCAACGGAAAAAGCGAAATTCTCCCCCTAACCCCATTCATTGATGAATCGGAAGTCATAAGGGCTGGTGGTCGTCTAGGCGCGTCTCTGGATTTGGCCTACAATGAGCGCCATCCCATTATACTGCCATATAACTGCAGGTTGTCCCGTCTCATCGTCCAGTTCATCCACAAAGTATCTTTGCACGGAGAAAATCAGCTGATGTTGCGCCTCATCCGTACCCAATACTGGATTCCTAGGGTAAAAAATATGATACGCTCAGTCATCCACAACTGCAAGGTCTGCACCATCCACAAAAAACGGACCCAAACTCAGCTTATGGGAATCCTGCCCCAGGAACGCACCACCTATTCTCGGGCATTTACAAACAGCGGAGTGGATTTCGCAGGACCATTTGACATCAAAAGCTATCGCGGGAGAGGATGTCGAATCTCAAAAGGTTATGTCTGCTTATTTGTGTGCTTCGCAACTAAAGCCATACACCTTGAAGCCACTACTGACCTAAGTACAGCGTCATTCTTGGCAGCTTTTGCCCGGTTTACAGCCAGACGAGGTTGCCCACAAAACATGTATTCCGACAACGGAACGAACTTCGTCGGGGCCTCTCGAACATTAAAAACAGAAATAAAAGCTTTTATATCTGATGCTCGCAATAGCACCTTGTCAAAATATACCCAACAAACGCTTACGTGGCATTTTATCCCCGCCGCAGCACCCCATATGGGTGGACTGTGGGAGGCGGGAGTTAAAAGTTTTAAAAGCCACTTTACAAAAATCGCTTCCAACCACAAATATACGTTTGAAGAGTTTACGACCTTACTTTGCAGAGTTGAGTCCTGTCTGAACTCTCGACCACTAAGTCCCTCATCAAATGAACCGACGGACTTGGAACCATTGACACCAGGTCATTTTTTAGTGGGCGGACACCTTCTTGCTCAGCCTGAAGTTGATGCTGATGAAAACCGCGCCTCGATTGTAAATCGGTGGCAAAGACTGAAGTCTTTACACCACAATTTTTGCAAGAGGTGGAAGACAGAATACCTGTCAGAACTTCAAAAACGCAATAAGTGGAAATATCCACAATCTAACATAAAGAAAGGTGACCTCGTCGTTATCAAAGAAGACAACCTGCCACCTAATGAGTGGAGATTAGGCAGGGTCGCCAAATTGCACTCAGGCTCGGATGGCAAGGTAAGAGTTGTGGATGCTATAACCGAAAGAGGACAAGTCACCAGGCCATTAGTGAAATTAGTCCTATTACCCGCCAATGATGAACAGGAGGAGCAACGACCTTCTGACGAAACCGATTCCCCTCTTGCAACAACTACATCGATCGTAAAACCCAACGCGGATTCCACTTCGTAATTCCCATCCAATTCCACATCGCAAATTTACAATTTAAAATTAAAATTTAGGATTAAGAGAAATATTTAAACCGGAAGTGGTCCGCGTGAATAAGGGTTGTATAGAAAAATAACGCCACCACTTTGAAGTGATTCAGAAACACCCCTTTTTTTATACACACTTGTGTTTAAAAATATTTTCGAAGCTCAAATTAGCGCAACTAGCAAATAAACATTGGAAACTTAATAACTTTTCTAGCATAAATGTTTGCCGAGAATAAAATAACCATAATGCGAGTCATTCGCGATTATACATGTACAAATAAGAAATATATGTGCCTTGCCACACCCCTTTCCCAATACCGCAAAATTTTCCACCCTTGGATCATTGGATTATGTTTAAGTGTTTTACACTGCCACCCATTAATACAAAGGCAAATGAGGTAATATGAAATAAAGCCTTTTAATTTTAATTAACGAAAGCCAACAACAGTTCCTCAATAATCAACAAATAAACATTGGAAACTTAATAAATTTTCTAGCATAAATGTTTGCCGAGAATAAAATAACCATAATGCGAGTCATTCGCGATTATACATGTATAAATAAGAAATATATGTGCCTTGCCACACCCCTTTCCCAATACCGCAAATATGTCACTTCACCATACACTTAGTTTCACAACTTTGTTCTCACGTCAAAAAAGAAATTGTAGAAACATTGTTTAAATTTGGTTTTTAGCCTAAGCCCAATCTAGAATTTCTGCTGCTTTACTTATGCCTTATTTTTAAGTGATTTATCTATAAATCACTTATGTATGTTCAATAGAAATTGCATTGTGCATGGTTAGTTGCACAATTCGAAGACTTAGGCTAGAAATATTTTCGCTATTTATTTATTTTTTTTAATAAAATTTGTATGGAATATAACTGAGCAGGCTTAAAATACGGTTGATTAGAAATAAGGCCTTTCATAGTACTCTAAAGTCAGCTAAACAAGCACATACATACATATAAACGCATTATAGTACGATCTGCGAATGAATATATGTACATACATACATACATAGTACGTATGAAACTTCGCAAATTAGGGATGAATGAGAAAGTACGCTAGCCAAAAACTCTTACAAGAATTTTGAAGAAAATAATAACTGCGATAGTTATTAGTAAGGCAACCTAACTATTTACCATTAATTTTTTATTTATGAAGAACGAAATTTTCATAAATTATACATACTCGTATATACATACATATGTATCTCGGCAGTATTGAATAAGTTTCAATTATGTATGTTGAATGCACTCAACCTAAGGATCTCTTAGTTAAAAACAGACTAGAATTGTTGAATTAAATAAAGTTGTTTTGTTCATTTTTATACATACATACACATGTAGCTTGTAATTCGAATAATTGAAAAAAAAAAAAAAATAATAACCACAAATTCAAAAAAAGAACAAGTAGACCGGTTATTGTTGCAACCTTACAATAAAAAGGAGCTACATCAATGGAAGCGTTTTGACTTACCCCAGAAACACTTGATGTCAGCAAAGGGGGCGCAAAACAGAAGACTCGCACCGCTCCACGGTGGACATGATGAGATGGATATCCGAACCAGCCAACAAAAAAAAGATAAAGGCAGCTCCCAGAACAAACCTGCTCTCAACAACCGGATCCATGCATCGCTCTTGAGTGCAGAGCCCAGCTGCAAATTTGGAAGTGCCTTAATTTACGATCTAGCAGTAAAATTGAATCTTACCTCTTATGCGCCGCCTGACTTGTGCGCCGCTTATTCGACGCACTGCCTCGGATGTGTGCCGCCGGTGTGTATGCGCCGCCTGTCTTGTGCGCCGGCTCACTGGTGCACCACCTTACTTGTGCGCCGCCTCACTTGTGCGCTGCTCACTTGTGCGCCGCCTATTCGACGCGCTGCCTCGGATGTGTGCCGCCGGTATGTATGCGCCGCCTGTCTTGTGCGCCGCCTCACTGGTGCACCACCTTACTTGTGCGCCGCCTCACCTGTGCGCTGCTCACTTGTGCGCCGCCTATTCGACGCGCTGCCTCGGATGTGTGCCGCCGGTATGTATGCGCCGCCTGTCTTGTGCGCCGCCTCACTGGTGCACCGCCTTACTTGTGCGCCGCCTCACTTGTGCGCTGCTCACTTGTGCGCCGCCTATTCGACGCGCTGCCTCGGATGTGTGCCGCCGGTATGTATGCGCCGCCTGTCTTGTGCGCCGCATCACTGGTGCACCGCCTTACTTGTGCGCCGCCTTACTTGTGCGCTGCTTATTCGACGCGCCGCCTCACTGGTGCACCACCTTACTTGTGCGCCGCATCACTTGTGCGCTGCTCACTTGTGCGTCGCTGTTCGACGCGCTACATCAATTGTGTGCCGCCGATGTATCTTGTGCGCCGCCTCACTGGTGCACCGCCTTTCTTGTGCGCCGTTTTTTCGACGCGCTGCTTCAGATGTGTGCCGCCGGTGTGTATGCGCCACCTCACTTGCGTGCCGTTTCTTCTGTGCGCCAGCTCTTCCAAGAGCCGCTGTGAGTATGTGGCCTCAACGCGCCGCCGCATGTGCGCCCAGCAGCCATGTATCGCTCTGGAGTTGCGGAGGCCAGCTGCAAAATTTGAGTTGCCTTAATTTAAGATTTGGCAAAGAATTTAATCTTACCTCTTATGAGCGCGCTGCCTCAGGTGCGTCCCGCTAGTATGTATGTGCCGCCTGGCTTGTGCTTCTTCTACGCGCGTGTTCGCCGTATCGTGTACGCTCCACCCGGAGTGTGCGGAGGTTGCGCGGTTGTGCACCGGGCGGACGTGAAAACTCTTGGTGTCAGCGACCGCGCGTGCTCTCATTCGACATCCACGCGGATACAAGGGCCGCAGAGGGCGCTTGCCTTGTTCGTACTGGCAGCTCCGCGACGTTTTGGGATTCCCATTTTTGTCGTTACCGATCGTGACTGGGGAAGGCGCCGCCTTGTCTCCTAAAACGCTATTTCTAAAAAAAATACATATGAACGTTAATGAAATTTGTTACGGAACTTACCTTGGCGACGACTGTGGGCGTAACAGCGCCAAAACCAAATCAGCCCAGCATCGGTCCAGTTTTAAGATACATACATATGTAGATATGTATGTATCTGCCCACATATCGGTGCTACGAAATTCTCCAGGGAATCTAATGTAGCCGATGACCTTTTTGCTTGATCACGGCCGACCTTAAGATGCCTCAGCTACAAGTAAAAAGGAAATAAATAAAATTAAAACAAATTATTATATAAAATACTACTCACCCCGTTTTACATGTGCGCGAAAAGAATTGACAGATCATTGAGGAAATTTGCATATGAGCTGCAATTGACCATCATTGATATGTCAACAGAGATCGTAACAACAATTACGTTATGGCCCTTGACAAAGGCGCCCTCTAACGTGTGTAAATCGAGTGCGCACCCTCAATGAAGATTTTAGCCGTGTTGCAAACACTCAATTAATTAATACTGGGAATTTTTTTCTCTTAGGGTGGCAGTCTTAGGTGTTAGAACACACCACAAACATTTTTACGATATTGTGTTATTGTTCACCTGAAATACACTAGGTGGTATAGGAATAACCTCAAGAAGGAGGTCTAATATCTTAAGTTGCTTTAAATCACCAGGATAAGATTTTCTCATGTCGATTCGATGTGAATATGAATAATGTAACTAAAGAATTACATTTACAAAAAAAAAAAAAAAGAAAAAGAATTTTAGTGGTTACGCCACCGCAAATCACTCATTAAATTATAGTATGCACGTTTTTTGTAGTTTTTCCTCGCTCTTTTGTGATTATCTTTGCATCTGTGAATGGAATGACGGCCATTCACGGAAGTCAGCGAAGTCTCCACGATCGTAATGGTCAATGGTATCGATTGCAAATAATCGAGTACACTGCATGAGTATTTTTATTCTCAACAAATTTAAGAATACTCACTGTAAAACCGAGTATTGTAGCGAAGCCAAGTTTGTTATTTTGATTCAATGAATGCATTTGCATGAGTACCACGTACGAAACTAAGTCGAATTCAAAAAAAAAAAAAAAAAAATTTTTTTTTGTTTCTTCTCAACGAATCGTAGTCGTTCGGGTGGAAAATACTCGATACGGTCGACGATATTCCATGATGCTATTCAGATATCATTTGTGTTAGAGGGTACGTTTCTATCTTTACTGAAATAACTTTTTACCAGAACCGATGTCAACAAGGACATCATGGTATTGAACTAACAGAGAGGGCGCCATCTGTGGTTTCATTAACCAACTTTGTTTGCTGAGTACGTCCATTGGCTTCTCAACTTTTCTGGGCGGCCAAACTGTTGAATTAAGTCTCCAACAAAAATAAAACACTGCTGAACGTAATATGCAATGCAACAAAACAAGAGATTTGAAGATCAGCATATTTGAAAATAATCAATCCAAACTTCGAAATGATTGAGATATTCAGAATAAAAATAAATAAAATTACGATTCTCTAACTTGTGTGCCCATGCAACTCTGGGCAACGACACCAGTGCTACCCATTATCCATAACGTACTACGAGCATTACACCACGCTCACACGAGACATAATTGAGTAGCTGTATTAGGCCAAAATCACACTTGCCGCAATCAAAATTTTTACTACAATTTCATGTAATGAAGGGAAATATCGCTCGCCACCCAACCAATTACATATATATATACATATATGTATAACAAAATATATGTATAACAAATTATACATATCTAAATAAATGATTTTTTAGAAAATGACACGCTACGCCGCCTTATTAAAAAGAGCTGGACAACAGGCTCACCGCTACCCGCAATCATGTCGCCTGTGCGAGGGCAAGCACCCAATCAGGCTCTGCCCCGTATTTCGGGCAAAACCCGTGGAAGAAAGGCTACGTGAGTCTATACTGGGCAAATACTGCGCTAACTGCCTTTCGGTAGCGCATCAGGCCGACGTGTGCTCAAGCGCGTCAAGATGCCACCGATGCAATGGCAAGCATCACACCCTGCTGCACCTTGACGAGGAGAGACCTACAAAAATCGACACCAGGCCATGGAGCGAGCAAGTAGCGAGCGAAATGGACTCGGACACCGAGCTATCGATCCATGCCTCCGATTCCGGAATGGGAACGCGCTCAACGCGCCCGGACCTTGAGGAAAGCGAAACGGCGACAGAAGTGGAAGCGCAATCCTTCCGCCCTTTGTTAGCCCACGAAAGACGGCGTCAGAGTGGAGCGGAATCCAGGCCTTTCCGCCCACCCCCGTCAGCAGAGCGACATGGAGCGGAATCTCGGACTTTCCGCCCTGTCCCAACATTTACAAACCGACGCGGAGCGGAATCTCGGACTTTCCGCCCCGTCCAAACCCGCATTCAGCGACGTGGAGCGGAATCACGGACTTTCCGCCCACCTCTTTCAGCACAACGTCGTCGTGGAGCGGAATCTCGGTCTTTCCGCCCACAACCCTCATCACGCCGCCAGCTACCGGCGACTTTCCGAAGCCGCCATGATACTTTTGCGCTACAGCCTACCACGGCAATCGCTCCAACCGCCGTCGTCAAGATCGAGGCACAAGGGCGGCTGCACCTCGTTCGCGCACTCATCGACGTCTGTGCACCTACGTCGATTGTCTCAGCTGACTTGGCGCGGGACTTTAATCTTGAGAAAACTACCATCGGGAACGAGCGTGGCTGCATTCTGCGTCTGCGAGGGAAGTACGGTATAAATACCCAAGTAGCAACGCATGCCGTTGTAAAGCAACGTTTTGGGCGCATGTGCCCCAACAGCAGCATCGACCCATCAGTGGCCACGAGCTACACACATATACGGCTAGCGGATCCAAACTTCTATACTGCGGCCCCAGTTCGTTTGGTCCTCGGCGCCGACGTGTACCAAAACGTCATTTTGCCAGGAACGCTTCCTAGCACCTTCGGCCCGCTCGTCGCCCAAAGCACGATCTTTGGGTGGATCTTATCGGGATCCGCTAGAAAATAATCGTTGAGAAATAAAACAGTAACACAATATACATATATATATACATATGAAAAAATAAAACAGGACAATAAACATAAATAAAAATTACAAATTTATCCTCCTTTTTACGATATTAGCGTGCATTGAAGATAACCACGTACATTTCTTTCATAATACACAATATTTTCTCCCACAGCATTCTAGGTTTAAAAAGGTGACGAGGAATGATACTGCGGATACAAAATCCTGGCAATGGTGACAGAGGACAGCGCTTATTCAATATTCCTAACTTTCTTCATATGTCTGTACATGAAGCTGGTAGCTCACGTTTTCGCTCGTTTTTTTTTTTTGGCCATGTTGCGTACCGCAAGGGGGGCGGCATGTTTAGGCCTCTATGCCTAAAATTCAAATCAACCGACAATAAACGACCCGCCCTAATGTGCAGCGGTCACACTTATGCACGGCTTTCATGTAGTTGTGTGTGTGTGTAGATGAGCACACACATAAGTTTACACACACGTACAAATTAACACTTTCACTCAATTTCTACCATTATATTTTCCCGCCGGATAAACATTTTTTCTCGTTAATTTTCCCCTGATTTATATGGTCCGACGGTTCGGACACAAAACCGTTTTGCTTCTGCTAACACTTCCCTTTTGACCGAGTTCAAGTGAAGACAGCGAGCTACCAGCCTCATCAAGGTAAACTAATATTTGTACAAACCCATCAAAATATTTAAATATACACAAACACATATATATTATAACGAAAAACTAAAACCTTATTGCGTTTTTCTTTTACTTTTCTTGCACAATCAAACCAAATAAAATCCGGTACATCTGAGCTCACAAGCAAAGAGTACCCGCGATTTTACAAAACCAATTTTACGTAGCCAATACCAAATGCGTGTCGTTTAGTGTCGACGACGACAACCGTAATAGGGGGGATAAACTTTTTTTAAGCATACAAAAGCAGACCAGGTAACCGCAGTAGATAAATTGCAACCCTGCTAGATTTTTTGATATACCTTTATTGTCAATAAGAACTATCAAATCAGTCTAATGAAAACAATAGTTTACAATTCACAAATTGAATTCATCCAAAACTGTATGTTTGAGAATATGGACACCACATTGTTTCCGTAAACGTGATACCACAAGCTTTCTACCTAATAATTTTTCGGCACTTTTTATAAAGAAACTCCGCCTTTTACTATCTTTTTCCTGCTGAGAACGCTCTTTTCCAATTCTGTACAAGTTGGGCACAAACTGTACAACGCAAATATACAAAATACTTATGCATTTCATGAATAAAATGCACAATATATTAAGAGTGTTGGCGATGCTGATAATTGTTACGAATTGTTACGAATTATCATGATTTTTGTAAAACCGCGTTCGCGGTGTCCAAAAAATTTGCAAGGATGGGGGAAATGAGAGAGCAAAATGACATTTGATTCTGAAGGGAAGTTGCAAATTCTCGCTGGACAAATTTTACCCAGCACAAATTTGCAAATCAGAAAACAGCTGATAAAGAACAGCTGAATAGAATTTAGATAAATACGACATTTTTGTTAAAGAGTTTTAAAGGTCAAATTATAAAATATGAGTGATAAACACGCAAGATAGAGATACATTTTCGTTTGGTCAGGTTTCGTTAGTGGAATGTGTTAGGAAAACATTTGCGTTCGGGATTGAAAACAAAGTTTGACAATGAAAATAAATAAAAATAAGTAAGGAAAGCTAAATTCGGGCGAAACCGAATTTTATATACCCTCGCTACGTATTTTTGTATGGGCGGTGCCCATAATTTCATAAAAACCCTGTTTCTTTGTTTCAAATCACTGCTAGTATTAAACTTTACTCAATTTGTTCCAATAAATACTTAAAAACGAAGTTTTTTGCATTTTTTTAAATTTCCCTTATTTGGAAGTTGGGCGTGGTAATGGTCCGATTTCAAAAATTTTTGACGGTGATGTTCACCAAATTTAATGAGATACCTAGCGACGTTTTTTTTATAAGTGGGCGTGGTAACACCCATTTTTTCATAATTTCATAAAAATCAAGTTTCTTAATAAACTATCTCTCTAAATATCAAATTTTAATTAATTTCCGTTATATGGGAGGCGGGCAAGGTTATTGTCCGATTTCAAAATTTTTTAACGATGATAACAGCGATATTAAGGAATATTTGTTCACCAAATTTTGTGACGATACCTTACAACGTTATTGACACAGACATTTTTTCATAAGTGGCCATGGCAACGCTCAATTTTCAAATTTCATAAATACCTAATTTCTTAGTTCAAAAGCGCTCCAAATACCGAATTTCACTCAATTTGCTGTAATAGATACCGAAAAACCGAAGGTTTTGCATTTTTCAAAATTAACGTTATATGGGAGGTGGGCGTGGTTATGATCCGATTTCAAAAATTTTCTACGATTATAATAGCGATATCAAGGAAAATATGTCCAATAAAATTTTGTGACGATACCTAACACTGTTATTGATATACGGAATTTTTTTCATAAGTGGGCGTGGCATCGCCAATTTTTCAAAATTTCATAAATCCCTAATTTCTTAAATCGCTCCAAATACAAAATTTCACCCAATTTTCTGTAAAAGATGCCGAAAAACTGGAGTTTTTGCATTTTTCAAAGATAGTCGATAATTTTAGTACGTTTGGATGTGGTAGATCTGTTTTGTATGCTGGTTTCTGTCATTTTACGTACGTCTTTGCTTTATTTTTTTGGAAATAACCCTTAATGGTGCAAATATCGCATCAGAGTTACTGTTTATTTGTTCGGTTATTATCCTTCCATCAAACGTTTTGAAGATGGCACAACGCCGAAACCGATTTGTCTCCTAAACAAACTTGACAAAGGAATGACGGAAAATCGTTCCAACAAATATCAACACTCCACCCTGTCGGACAAGAGAAAGAAGAAAATAATACAGTTAATGCCTTTCAGACTTATAACTCTACTACGTCTAAATAATGAACTAAGAAATTTCTACGCTAAGAAGGATCGAACAAACCCGGAATTACTGTCAATTCACTTGAAGCGGAAGGTATACCAATAGACATTCTCATGGACCTATTCGAACATATAAAAACGAACACCGAGCGCATATTGAAGCGGATATACGAAACCTTACATAGAAAACTACACATCACATCACATTTTTTACACCAGGCTAGTAAATCTCGCAAATATATCCCTCAACGAGGAGGAAACCAAACTATTGGAGAAAGGACTTGAACACCATATTAAGATTAATGACAGAATAAGGATGATGGAACAAGCTATTATATGTAGATGCGGAAGTAGGAATATCTTTCCTACCAAGTGAGGACCAAGACCACACAAGGCACATAAATAAAAATCAATGAAAATGGAAGACATAGCCACGAAAGCAACACCACCAAGAGTGTTTAGAAGGAACAAGATAATAACGGAAAAGGTGCACAAAGGCTATACAACGGACCTCATGAACAGAGAGGAATATATACAAAAAACTTAAAAAAACTGATAGGGAAATGAAGCGCAGAGAAATTGGAGAGGACCCCATGGACAAGTACCAAGGGCCATAAAAGAAATTAGCAATATAATATAACTCGGTGGCACCACCATTGATAGCGCTACAAAAATCCACAAACCGTACACTCCAATAAGACCCATAATTAGTTAGGTGTGATTCGCACAGTAAACATACAGACGGAGTAATCATTTTTTTGCGGGATCCATAGATAAAAACGTCTGGTGTTCAGTTATTCAAATAAAAAACTGTGAAACTAAGTGCAAAATAGAGCTATTTATATTAAATAAGCGTTACGATACACCTATACAGGAAATTATTGAAGCTTTGAATTGGCTGAGCGTGAAACAGCAAATATTCTTTCACGCCATGAAATTCGTGTTTAGTATAAAACAGGGTAGTCTGCCGGATTATTTAAGTGATAGTCTTCGATACATAAATGAAACGCACTCATACTTACTCAGGGAAAATAATAGTTTCAGGCTACCACTATACAAAACAGAAGTTGATAAGAAAAATATTTTTTACAAAGGATTGAAATGTTTTATTGAGCTACCAAGTTTAATAAGAAATTGTAATAACATTTCTACCTTCAAGAGGCTACTAGCTGATCACTGCAGGACATTACCTATTAGATAAAAAGGATCGGCATGGAAACAAGTCCTTTCCATCCTTTCCACCAGAGCAATTCTGGAACTAAATCATACAGTTCACCTATACCAAATAAATCTAATAAAAGGTTGGCTTGGAAACTAGTCCTTTCCAACCGACCTGTTCAAACACTTAAGTTGCTTGGAATCTCGTCCATTTCAACAGCTTAAATAAGATATTACTAATCAAAAAGCCTATTATACCTGCGAAATAAACCAAAGATGCAATGCTGCTCCGAATATCGTCCATTCCGACAGCTTGTGTAGGGTGTTGCTAATCAAAAAGCCTGATACATAAACCGCCTGTCGAGCATAGAGCGGGGAAGATGCGATTTTGCATGGAATCTCGTCCATTCCGACAGCAGAAATATTAAGTGCACCACCTGGCGCCGCCATAGGGCAGATACGATGATGCTCGGAATCTCGTCCATTCCGACATCGTCGTTAATAATAAACTCATCGACCGAAATTACAAATTATATTGCTATAAAGTAAAATATTTTTAAATGTATAAATGTGTACTATATCAATGAATATGTGGTTGTAAAAATACGCTTCCATCTTATAATACTGTGGCGATATTCCAAAACACGAATGACATACGAAAGAGAAACCGAGAAAGATATAGAGACGTCGAGAAAAAGCAAATAGAACAATCGCAATCGAGACCTTTCGATAACGATCGATAATGTTCTAGAGCTGCCACAGTGTACGCAGCTCGGAGTATAAAAAGGCGTTGCCACGCCGTTAGGTAATTCAGTTTGTAATTAAACCTTGAAGAGTAAAGTTGTAAAGTTGTAAGCTAAGTGTTTTAAAGTTGCGAGTGCACAATTACAAGTATCCGTGAATTAAATAGCGTTGTTAAGTGTTGTCAATTATTTGTAAACAAATAAAGTTAGCATTAAGGAAATCCGAGCGTGTTTTATTTAACAATCCAGTGGTCGAACCTGAAGGATTTAGGAAATCATCGGCGTTTCAGGGTAAAAACGTAACAATTGGTGTCAGAAGTGGGATTGTTAAATAAATCCTAAAGGATAATAGCGGAGAAAATGACAAAGATTCAGGATCTGAAGATTGAAGAGCTCAAGCAGGAGCTGGAAAAACGTAATTTAGCAACTTCTGGGAGAAAAGCTGAATTGGTATCACGATTGTGGGAAGCTATGGAGCAGGAAGGAGTTGAAGTTGGCAACTACGAGTTCCAGGCTAAACCTGAGGATACGGAAGACGAACGCAAGATGGTGGAAGAAAGGGACAAGGGTGCTACTGCATCAACGGCTTTAGATATAAAAAAGGCTTTTGGCCAGCATCTCGCAGATATTGGATGCAAAGATGGGAGTACAGGAAGCACGCTTTTCCCAAATATCATCACAGGTGTCGTCGGAAATATCATCGCTTAAGGAGAATTTAATCAGAGATAACGAAGTACTTAAAGAAAAACAAGAACAACTCGAAGAAAGGCAGGATAAGTTTGACGCTGAGATGCTAGAGTTAAAAGGTTGTCTCCGTAATTTGCTGAATCGTACAGCTACTCCGACGAACGGGCCCAAGGTAAAAACTCCATCTTTTGATGGAACAATTCCTTTCCAGGTTTTCAAGCTCCAATTTGAAAAGACGGCTTCAGCAAACAATTGGAGTATGGAAGACAAGACTGCCGCACTATTTGTAGCACTAAAAGGACCGGCAGCTGAGATCCTACAAACTGTTCCCGAGCGTGAAAGGGATAACTACGATGAGTTAATGGATGCCGTAGAAAGACGTTACGGTAGCAAGCATAGGAGACAAATTTACCAGATGGAGCTGGAGAATCGCTTCCAGAAAACAAACGAGACTTTTCAAGAATTTGCTTCCGAAATTGAGAGGTTGGCTCATTTGGCTTTTGGAGATACATCTGAAAAATACCTCGAAAGAGTAAAAATGCAGAAGTTTGTCAATGGAATACGATACACATATACGAAGAGAGCAACATATGCGAATCCGAGAACAACGTTTGCTGAAACTGTCTCATATGCCCAAACCCAGGAAACAGCAGCGCTCTTAAGCGGTCCAGCATATAAAGCATACCGAGTAGAAGTAGAATCAGCGGATGTAATGAATGAAATGCTTAAAACACTTAAGGCGATCGCAGGTAAAATTAGTCCTGATTCAACAGGAAAAGAGATTGGCACTGGAAAATGCTTCAGATGCGGAGAAGCTGGCCATTTTGCACGCGAGTGTAAGACAGCTTATGACAGACGTAAGAATTCAGCAGGCTGTATGCGCAGAGCTGAAGACGAACAGATTCCTAACCTGTCGTTAAACTAAAACGAGCCAGCCGGAGAGGGCGTAGGCTGGCTCCTGCAAATGAATGGCCTAGAATCGATATGCCTCGAATTGGCAGGACAGCAAACAACATCACTGTTTGCGGGTATGTGGACGGACATAAGCGAGTACTAAGTGTGGATACGGGAGCATCACATTCCATCATTCGGTCAGATCTGGTCACAAAGGAGGTTAGATCCTTATCTGGAGCAAAGTTGAGGACAGTAACTGGTGAGGACACGCGAGTTATAGGAGAAGTAATCTGCAAAGTTGCGATTGGGAATGTGGTAGTAGTACACAAGTTTATCGTGGCGGATATTTTCGACGAAGTCATATTGGGTATGGACTTCCTTATGAGTCAGGGAATGAACATCGACTTGGGCAAACGGATGATGACGAATAACAACGTGAAAGTACCACTTCGCTTTGGGCATGACAGCCTATTCAGCAGCAAACGAGTGGTCTTGGAAAGTAGTTCTGAGCGGGCTTTTGGCTATCGCAGATCGGAAGCGAACCCTGCGGATAAGTGGGAAGTAAACCAATTGAGGAAGTGCCAGCAGAAAGATCGGCATTTGAAAGTTTTAATGCATGGGTTGTACATGGGTACACGGCCAACCAAAGAGCAAATGGCAGCGGAAAGTTCAATCGCAAAGGCGTATTGGGCGCAATGGAACAGATTAAGGTTAATATCTGGATGTTTGTATAGGACTTGGGAGAGCGGGGATGGCCAATTTTCTCGAAATCTCATAGTTGTCCCAAGGCTAAGAATTCCCGATGTTCTCAAAGAATTCCACAATGGACTGAGTGGAGGACACTTGGGAATCACGAAGACCATGGAGAGAATCAACCAGAAGTTCTATTGGGTTAGATGTCGACGATCGGTAGCAGAGTGGATTGGCAAATGCACGGGGTGTATTGCAGCTAAGGCACCGAAAACACGAAGTCATGGTCAGACAAAGTTTAAGCGTATTACAACGAATGTGTCCAAACCATTTCCTACGAGTAAATTAGGGATTAGGTCAGCAGTGCACGAAACAACGGGTAAAAGTCCAGCAAAGGTAATTTTTGGCAGTGAACTACGGTTACCAAGCGATCTAAAGTTTGGAGTTACTGGTGATGCGCGCAAGAATTGTAAGGAAACGTCCAACACCCTGGAGGAGGAGTTGCGAGAAGTGCATGATCTTGTTAGGCAGCGTAGACAAATTATGAGTGATAAGATGAAGGCCAGGTATGACAAGGCGATGAATTCTGAAGGATTCCACGAAGGAGATTTGGTGCTGTTGTATAATCCACAACGAAAGAAAGGTTTGTCCCCAAAATTGCAGTGCAACTGGGAAGGTCCGTACAAGGTCATAAAACGGCTAAATGACGTGGTTTATCGAATCCAGACAGTTGGGAGACCTAGGAACAAAATGAAGGTAGTTCATTTAGAAAGGCTTGCGTCATTTGGAATTGTTAGTGTGTCTGATCGGGACGATCAGACTTAGGTGGAGGGCAGTGTGGCGATATTCCAAAACACGAATGACATACGAAAGAGAAACCGAGAAAGATATAGAGACGTCGAGAAAAAGCAAATAGAACAATCGCAATCGAAACCTTTCGATAACGATCGATAATGTTCTAGAGCTGCCACAGTGTACGCAGCTCGGAGTATAAAAAGGCGTTGCCACGCCGTTAGGTAATTCAGTTTGTAATTAAACCTTGAAGAGTAAAGTTGTAAAGTTGTAAGCTAAGTGTTTTAAAGTTGCGAGTGCGCAATTACAAGTATCCGTGAATTAAATAGCGTTGTTAAGTGTTTTCAATTATTTGTAAACAAATAAAGTTAGCATTAAGGAAATCCGAGCGTGTTTTATTTAACAATCCAGTGGTCGAACCTGAAGGATTTAGGAAATCATCGGCGTTTCAGGGTAAAAACGTAACAATACGTTTTAGTTTTTAAAGTAAATATTGTACGTAATAAGTTTATTTTTGAATACATATGTGTCTGTGTGTTATACATGTATATTTTTGAAATTTTAGGTCAGCAGACCGTAATAAAGAATTAAATTAAATTAAATTAAATTAAATGTGCAACTATATGTGAGATGTCCTATAGTATCAATAAATGCTTGTATTCATGATCTAAACTCGGACTTAAGTTGGGTTAGTCAATGGGCCAGCAACAAAGGCCTAGTTTTAATCCAAACAAATCCCAGGGTATAGCAATTTACAACAAAAATTTCAACCTTAGTAGCTACGATAAAGTAATTTTAAACGGAATAGTGATACCCTTTGTCGACTCAGCGAGAAACCTGGGTGTACCTTTTACAAGAACGCTGACGTGGAATAATCACATATACGGTGCTATTGGCAAAGTGCATGGTATGCTCAGATCCCTATGGACTACGCAATATCTCACTCCAGTTAAAACTAGGCTACTTTTAGCAAAATCTTACTTGCTGCCTAACACTGCTGTACGGTTGTGAACTGTATGCAAACTGCGATAGCGCTTGTCTTAAGAAACTGACGTAGTTTACAATAACATAGCGAGATATATATTTGGTAAAAGACGTCGTGACCACATTTCTGTATGGGTTCTGAAGATATCCTCTATATCGTTCGGTAATCTGCTAAAACTTTGGTATCTGACGCTGCTTCATAAAATCATGGTCACAGATTTTCACACACTTCTCAAAAACCGCCTTCAACCGACTCGATCGTCGCGAACACATCAACTCTTTCATTTAAACTTCAACTCTATGACATCTGAACGTAAATTTTTTGTTTTCTCGGTTCGCCTTTGGAACAAGCTACCTGATTAACTCAGGATCATCAGGGTCACAGCACACTTCAAAAGCGCATTATTCAAACTATGCAGCGAGTAAAAAAAAAAACATTTTCTGTCGTCATCACATAGTGTCGACGTCGACGTCACATCGACGCACAATTGGTATTGGCTAAACGAGACGACGTCGACAGTTTATCGATAAAATCAATGTAGAATTACCATCTTGTTCATTTCTGAATCAGCTTTATCATTTTTTTTACAATTTTTATGCAATAGTTTTCATTGTTCGGATTCGTGTGAATATTTAAATTGAATATTTTGTCAGAAAATTTTTTTTTGTTTCTGTTCTGTTTTGTAGAATTACCATCTTGTTCATTTCTGAATCAGCTTTATCATTTTGTTTACAATTTTTATGCAATAGTTTTCATTGTTCGGATTCGTGTGAATATTTAAATTGAATAGTTTGTCAGAAACTTTTTTTTTGTTTCTGATGCATCAAGTGCAAGCGATGAAGAGAGCCAAAAAGAGCTTGCAGCAAAAAAAAATTATAAGGCAGAACTCTGATGTATTTAGTTTGCCAGATAACAAGTAAGTGTTACAATTTAAATTCGTGGATAAGCATTTTGGATTTTTTCATGTTAGTTGTTAAAAGTTTTCTTTTCAGAAGCCAGGAATGAAAAGTTGAGCCCGGATAACATCTGTTTCTACAGGAGTTTCAAATTGTTCTGCACTTCTAATTTTCATTTCTAAATTAATATAGATACACATGTAATAATTCAATTTAATTATTAACAAAGAATTTCTAAACAAAAAAACTATAATACTTTCAAATCTTCTTCTAGTCGTCAGTAAACACGGTGTCGACTAAAATGGCGTCGTTTGAACTCAACGTCGAAACCAATTTTACGTAGCCAATACCAAATGCGTGTCGTTTAGTGTCGACGACGACAACCGTAATAGGGGGGATAAACTTTTTTTAAGCATCCAAAAGCAGACCAGGTAACCGCAGTAGATAAATTGCAACCCTGCTAGATTTTTTGATATACCTTTATTGTCAATAAGAACTATCAAATCAGTCTAATGAAAACAATAGTTTACAATTCACAAATTGAATTCATCCAAAACTGTATGTTTGAGAATATGGACACCACATTGTTTCCGTGAACGTGATACCACAAGCTTTCTACCTAATAATTTTTCGGCACTTTTTATAAAGAAACTCCGCCTTTTACTATCTTTTTCCTGCTGAGAACGCACTTTTCCAATTCTGTACAAGTTGGGCACAAACTGTACAACGCAAATATACAAAATACTTATGCATTTCATGAATAAAATGCACAATATATTAAGAGTGTTGGCGATGCTGATAATTGTTACGAATTGTTACGAATTATCATGATTTTTGTAAAACCGCGTTCGCGGTGTCCAAAAAATTTGCAAGGATGGGGGAAATGAGAGAGCAAAATGACATTTGATTCTGAAGGGAAGTTGCAAATTCTCGCTGGACAAATTTTACCCAGCACAAATTTGCAAATCAGAAAACAGCTGATGAAGAACAGCTGAATATAATTTAGATAAATACGACATTTTTGTTAAAGAGTTTTAAAGGTCAAATTATAAAATATGAGTGATAAACACGCAAGATAGAGATACATTTTCGTTTGGTCAGGTTTCGTTAGTGGAATGTGTTAGGAAAACATTTGCGTTCGGGATTGAAAACAAAGTTTGACAATGAAAATAAATAAAAATAAGTAAGGAAAGCTAAATTCGGGCGAAACCGAATTTTATATACCCTCGCTACGTATTTTTGTATGGGCGGTGCCCATAATTTCATAAAAACCCTGTTTCTTTGTTTCAAATCACTGCTAGTATTAAACTTTACTCAATTTGTTCCAATAAATACTTAAAAACGAAGTTTTTTGCATTTTTTTAAATTTCCCTTATTTGGAAGTTGGGCGTGGTAATGGTCCGATTTCAAAAATTTTTGACGGTGATGTTCACCAAATTTAATGAGATACCTAGCGACGTTTTTTTTATAAGTGGGCGTGGTAACACCCATTTTTTCATAATTTCATAAAAATCAAGTTTCTTAATAAACTATCTCTCTAAATATCAAATTTTAATTAATTTCCGTTATATGGGAGGCGGGCAAGGTTATTGTCCGATTTCAAAATTTTTTAACGATGATAACAGCGATATTAAGGAATATTTGTTCACCAAATTTTGTGACGATACCTTACAACGTTATTGACACAGACATTTTTTCATAAGTGGCCATGGCAACGCTCAATTTTCAAATTTCATAAATACCTAATTTCTTAGTTCAAAAGCGCTCCAAATACCGAATTTCACTCAATTTGCTGTAATAGATACCGAAAAACCGAAGGTTTTGCATTTTTCAAAATTAACGTTATATGGGAGGTGGGCGTGGTTATGATCCGATTTCAAAAATTTTCTACGATTATAATAGCGATATCAAGGAAAATATGTCCAATAAAATTTTGTGACGATACCTAACACTGTTATTGATATACGGAATTTTTTTCATAAGTGGGCGTGGCATCGCCAATTTTTCAAAATTTCATAAATCCCTAATTTCTTAAATCGCTCCAAATACAAAATTTCACCCAATTTTCTGTAAAAGATGCCGAAAAACTGGAGTTTTTGCATTTTTCAAAGATAGTCGATAATTTTAGTACGTTTGGATGTGGTAGATCTGTTTTGTATGCTGGTTTCTGTCATTTTACGTACGTCTTTGCTTTATTTTTTTGGAAATAACCCTTAATGGTGCAAATATCGCATCAGAGTTACTGTTTATTTGTTCGGTTATTATCCTTCCATCAAACGTTTTGAAGATGGCACAACGCCGAAACCGATTTGTCTCCTAAACAAACTTGACAAAGGAATGACGGAAAATCGTTCCAACAAATATCAACACTCCACCCTGTCGGACAAGAGAAAGAAGAAAATAATACAGTTAATGCCTTTCAGGCTTATAACTCTACTACGACTAAAGCAAGTATTTGGTTTAACAAGCCGAAAAACAATCAAGAAAGCCGAAAAGGACTTCCTAAATAATGAACTAAGAAATTTCTACGCTAAGAAGGATCGAACAAACCCGGAATTACTGTCAATTCACTTAAAGCGGAAGGTATACCAATAGACATTCTCATGGACCTATTCGAACATATAAAAACGAACACCGAGCGCATATTGAAGCAGATATACGAAACCTTACATAGAAAACTACACATCACATCACATTTTTTACACCAGGCTACTAAATCTCGCAAATATATCCCTCAACGAGGAGGAAACCAAACTATTGGAGAAAGGACTTGAACACCATATTAAGATTAATGACAGAATAAGGATGATGGAACCAGCTATTATATGTAGATGCGGAAGTAGGAATATCTTTCCTACCAAGTGAGGACCAAGACCACACAAGGCACACAAATAAAAATCAATGAAAATGGAAGACATAGCCACGAAAGCAACACCACCAAGAGTGTTTAGGAGGAACAACATAATAACGGAAAAGGTGCACAAAGGCTATACAACGGACCTCATGAACAGAGAGGAATATATACAAAAAACTTAAAAAAACTGATAGGGAAATGAAGCGCAGAGAAATTGGAGAGGACCCCATGGACAAGTATCAAGGGCCATAAAAGAAATTAGCAATATAATATAACTCGGTGGCACCACCATTGATAGCGCTACAAAAATCCACAAACCGTACACTCCAATAAGACCCATAATTAGTTAGGTGTGATTCGCACAGTAAACATACAGACGGAGTAATCATTTTTTTGCTGGATCCATAGATAAAAACGTCTGGTGTTTAGTTATTCAGCTAAAAAACTGTGAAACTAAGTGCAAAATAGAGCTATTTATATTAAATAAGCGTTACGATACACCTATACAGGAAATTATTGAAGCTTTGAATTGGCTGAGCGTGAAACAGCAAATATTCTTTCACGCCATGAAATTCGTGTTTAGTATAAAACAGGGTAGTCTGCCGGATTATTTAAGTGATAGTCTTCGATACATAAATGAAACGCACTCATACTTACTCAGGGAAAATAATAGTTTCAGGCTACCACTATACAAAACAGAAGTTGATAAGAAAAATATTTTTTACAAAGGATTGAAATGTTTTATTGAGCTACCAAGTTTAATAAGAAATTGTAATAACATTTCTACCTTCAAGAGGCTACTAGCTGATCACTGCAGGACATTACCTATTAGATAAAAAGGATCGGCATGGAAACAAGTCCTTTCCATCCTTTCCACCAGAGCAATTCTGGAACTAAATCATACAGTTCACCTATACCAAATAAATCTAATAAAAGGTTGGCTTGGAAACTAGTCCTTTCCAACCGACCTGTTCAAACACTTAAGTTGCTTGGAATCTCGTCCATTTCAACAGCTTAAATAAGATATTACTCATCAAAAAGCCTATTATACCTGCGAAATAAACCAAAGATGCAATGCTGCTCCGAATATCGTCCATTCCGACATCGTCGTTAATAGTAAACTCATCGACCGAAATTACAAATTATATTGCTATAAAGTAAAATATTTTTAAATGTATAAATGTGTACTATATCAATTAATATGTGGTTGTAAAAATACGCTTCCATCTTATAATACGTTTTAGTTTTTAAAGTAAATATTGTACGTAATAAGTTTATTTTTGAATACATATGTGTCTGTGTGTTATACATGTATATTTTTGAAATTTTAGGTCAGCAGACCGTAATAAAGAATTAAATTAAATTAAATTAAATTAAATGTGCAACTATATGTGAGATGTCCTATAGTATCAATAAATGCTTGTATTCATGATCTAAACTCGGACTTAAGTTGGGTTAGTCAATGGGCCAGCAACAAAGGCCTAGTTTTAATCCAAACAAATCCCAGGGTATAGCAATTTACAACAAAAATTTCAACCTTAGTAGCTACGATAAAGTAATTTTAAACGGAATAGTGATACCCTTTGTCGACTCAGCGAGAAACCTGGGTGTACCTTTTACAAGAACGCTGACGTGGAATAATCACATATACGGTGCTATTGGCAAAGTGCATGGTATGCTCAGATCCCTATGGACTACGCAATATCTCACTCCAGTTAAAACTAGGCTACTTTTAGCAAAATCTTACTTGCTGCCTAACACTGCTGTACGGTTGTGAACTGTATGCAAACTGCGATAGCGCTTGTCTTAAGAAACTGACGTAGTTTACAATAACATAGCGAGATATATATTTGGTAAAAGACGTCGTGACCACATTTCTGTATGGGTTCTGAAGATATCCTCTATATCGTTCGGTAATCTGCTAAAACTTTGGTATCTGACGCTGCTTCATAAAATCATGGTCACAGAAGAACACCCACTTCTCAAAAGCCGCCTTCAACCTACTCGATCGTCGCGAACACATCAACTCTTTCATTTAAACTTCAACTCTATGACATCTGAACGTAAATTTTTTGTTTTCTCGGTTCGCCTTTGGAACAAGCTACCTGATTAACTCAGGATCATCAGGGTCACAGCACACTTCAAAAGCGCATTATTCAAACTATGCAGCGAGTAAAAAAAAAAACATTTTCTGTCGTCATCACATAGTGTCGACGTCGACGTCACATCGACGCACAATTGGTATTGGCTAAACGAGACGACGTCGACAGTTTATCGATAAAATCAATGTAGAATTACCATCTTGTTCATTTCTGAATCAGCTTTATCATTTTGTTTACAATTTTTATGCAATAGTTTTCATTGTTCGGATTCGTGTGAATATTTAAATTGAATAGTTTGTCAGAAAATTTTTTTTTGTTTCTGATGCATCAAGTGCAAGCGATGAAGAGAGCCAAAAAGAGCTTGCAGCAAAAAAAAATTATAATGCAGAACTCTGATGTATTTAGTTTGCCAGATAACAAGTAAGTGTTACAATTTAAATTCGTGGATAAGCATTTCGGATTTTTTCATGTTAGTTGTAAAAAGTTTTTTTTTCAGAAGCCAGGAATGAAAAGTTGAGCCCGGATAACATCTCTTTCTACAGGAGTTTCAAATTGTTCTGCACTTTTAATTTTCATTTCTAAATTAATATAGCTACACATGTAATAATTCAATTTAATTATTAACAAAGAATTTCTAAACAAAAAAACTATAATACTTTCAAATCTTCTTCTAGTCGTCAGTAAACACGGTGTCGACTAAAATGGCGTCGTTTGAACTCAACGTCGAAACCAATTTTACGTAGCCAATACCAAATGCGTGTCGTTTAGTGGCGACGACGACAACCGTAATAGGGGGGATAAACTTTTTTTAAGCATACAAAAGCAGACCAGGTAACCGCAGTAGAGAAATTGCAACCCTGCTAGATTTTTTGATATACCTTTATTGTCAATAAGAACTATCAAATCAGTCTAATGAAAACAATAGTTTACAATTCACAAATTGAATTCATCCAAAACTGTATGTTTGAGAATATGGACACCACATTGTTTCCGTGAACGTGATACCACAAGCTTTCTACCTAATAATTTTTCGGCACTTTTTATAAAGAAACTCCGCCTTTTACTATCTTTTTCCTACTGAGAACGCACTTTTCCAATTCTGTACAAGTTGGGCACAAACTGTACAACGCAAATATACAAAATACTTATGCATTTCATGAATAAAATGCACAATATATTAATTATTAATTGTTACGAATTGTTAGGAATTATCATGATTTTTGTAAAACCGCGTTCGCGGTGTCCAAAAAATTTGCAAGGATGGGGGAAATGAGAGAGCAAAATGACATTTGATTCTGAAGGGAAGTTGCAAATTCTCGCTGGACAAATTGTACCCAACACAAATTAGCAAATCAGAAAACAGCTGATGAAGAACAGCTGAATAGAATTTAGATAAATACGACATTTTTGTTAAAGAGTTTTAAAGGTCAAATTATAAAATATGAGTGATAAACACGCAAGATAGAGATACATTTTCGTTTGGTCAGGTTTCGTTAGTGGAATGTGTTAGGAAAACATTAATGCAATGTTTTTTATTTTGCATATTTGGAGGCAGACAACGGTTTAATCTGCTGCTCGTTAAACTTGAAAGTTTCTGGAAATTTTGCGTTCGGGATTGAAAACAAAGTTTGACAATGAAAATAAATAAAAATAAGTAAGGAAAGCTAAATTCGGGCGAAACCGAATTTTATATACCCTCGCTATGTATTTTTGTATGGAGGGTGCCCATAATTTCATAAAAACCCTGTTTCTTTGTTTCAAATCACTGCTAGTATTAAACTTTACTCAATTTGTTCCAATAAATACTTAAAAACGAAGTTTTTTGCATTTTTTTAAATTTCCCTTATTTGGAAGTTGGGCGTGGTAATGGTCCGATTTCAAAAATTTTTGACGGTGATGTTCACCAAATTTAATGAGATACCTAGCGACGTTTTTTTTATAAGTGGGCGTGGTAACACCCATTTTTTCATAATTTCATAAAAATCAAGTTTCTTAATAAACTATCTCTCTAAATATCAAATTTTAATTAATTTCCGTTATATGGGAGGCGGGCAAGGTTATTGTCCGATTTCAAAATTTTTTAACGATGATAACAGCGATATTAAGGAATATTTGTTCACCAAATTTTGTGACGATACCTTACAACGTTATTGACACAGACATTTTTTCATAAGTGGCCATGGCAACGCTCAATTTTCAAATTTCATAAATACCTAATTTCTTAGTTCAAAAGCGCTCCAAATACCGAATTTCACTCAATTTGCTGTAATAGATACCGAAAAACCGAAGGTTTTGCATTTTTCAAAATTAACGTTATTTGGGAGGTGGGCGTGGTTATGATCCGATTTCAAAAATTTTCTACGATTATAATAGCGATATCAAGGAAAATATGTCCAATAAAATGTTGTGACGATACCTAACACTGTTATTGATATACGGAATTTTTTTCATAAGTGGGCGTGGCATCGCCAATTTTTCAAAATTTCATAAATCCCTAATTTCTTAAATCGCTCCAAATACAAAATTTCACCCAATTTTCTGTAAAAGATGCCGAAAAACTGGAGTTTTTGCATTTTTCAAAAACTTCCGTTATATGTGAGGTGGGCGTGGTTATCGACCGATCTTGACCATTTTCCACACCAACCTAGCCTGTCTAAAGAGCAATCTATGTACCAAACTTTTTTACTCAAGTTATTGTAACTGCGGACAGGCGGACGGACAGACAGTCAGGGCTAAATCGATTCCTCTTCTCATTCTGATCATTTTATTATATATATGTCTACCCCGATTATTTTTTGCTGTTACAAACAACCGATATGCTAACAAAGGTATAATACCCTTGTGAACAAATACGCCCGGGTATAAAAAATATGATTAGCTCTACTGAGGTTACCCGTTAAATCTGCCTTAGAGCATACAATATTTTTTGCGTGTTGTAAGCACGGAATTGCCGTCAGCCGACAGGTCTATGTACAGTCCCAACTCCACCTGGGGGTTGCTTCTGTCTGTAGGCACTGCCGGAAGTGCGGCTATACTCTCCACGTTGGGGGCGGCTGGAAACAGGATGTAGTCACGGTCATGTCTCTGGCTATACTCCTGGCTAGTGGTAGCCGGGCGGGGAGAAGAAAACTCCCGAGTTGATGGTGCTCCTTAGTGGTCTGTTTGGGAAATGACTTCGAACTATAGTTCCTTGCATTCCTCGAATGGCCCACTGAGATGCAACCACCTCCTCACAAATTACCCCAACTCCAAGACGGAACAGCATACGTCGAGGGATGCATGACCAGGGGGGTGCCTGGCCGCTAGTATGCGAACTCTGGATACCTGTCGACCTCCAGTTTCATATAGACTTACCGCGGGATCGGGATTACCGCGGTGGACATTCCCCTTTCCCGCTCACTCGTGGGAATAAAAATGTTTAATACAAATCATAAAAATTTAGATGAGCCTGATGATGCTCAGAAATCATCACTTCCGGACCCGGCCTGCACGGCGGTGGTCTGTTCGGCAAACACTGCAGCCAGTGGGCTGCCCTCAACCTCCTCCGACGGAGCCATTGGGCACGTTGCAGGAGAGACTAGCGCGAAGATCTCGGAGGCCAGTGGGCCTTCACTCTCCACCTCCCCTGGAGAACCGCTGTTTGTCGGACCTTCGTCCAGTGCTTTGTCTGCTCGGCAGGAGTTTGCCTCGGCATCTGACTCCGAGTCATGCAGCACGATGACACCAGACACCATCAGCGTCTGCTCTGAAATCTCAGGGCTTACGGAAGTCGGCAACTTGGTGCAGCGAGTCAGTCTGGACTCAACTTCCGGCTTCGTTCTATTCAACTCCAAGGAGAGGAGAATTTTTAAGCGCGCCCTAGATAATGGCAAATCTAGGGAAGAAGCCATTAAACTTGCCAAATCTAATTCGACAACCACAGCGGAGTTGAAACGTGTTCGCTCCGAAGAGCAGTCTCCTCAGGACAATGCCAAGAAGAGGCCAAGACCGGCTCATACGGAGCCTAAAAAAGCCACCTTCAGCCGGGTGGTGGGTAGTGTGGAACTAGGATTTGTTCCGGTTGACCCTGTCAACAAATCTCTTACGGCAGAGCAACTGGCAATGCTACAGGAGGCGATAATTGACGTCGCGATTGAGTACTCGAAGGACGACATAAAGCCGGAGTTCGAAAGGTGCGTCCCCCGGGCTGGGTGGCTTCTTGTCGTCTGCTCGAATCCTCTGACAGCGACGTGGTTAAGGTCGAACGTCATGAACATCAAGACCAAGTGTGGTCTTGATATCAATCTTGTGACGGAAAATGAATTTCCTAGGACACATGTGGTCCGAGGATACTTCCCACAGAGTATCCAGCTAGGCAATGATAAAATTCTGGCAACAATCGCTGCTCAGAATTCAATCTCGACAACTAGCTGGAAAGTCTCTAACAGGCTGACAAATGGTCAGTTAGTTCATTTGGTGCTCCTAATTGATCACGCGTCAATGACGAAACTAGTGGCCATGAAACACAGGATTGCGTATAGATTTGGCCACATAAAACTCCACCTGAGGTCACCTACGCAGACCAAAGAGCCAAAGGAGGAGGGAACGCTCATTGGGGCCCTGGCGGAGGCCAATTTGGACTTGCGCCCCTCTACCAGCACTGCCACTGGGCAGGAAGGTGGTGGGAGTGAGACCAAACCAAGCACGGTAGCCGCCGGGTCCGCAAAGGCGCTTTCTCTGACCCCGGTACCTCCAACGACAGCTGACCTCTCAAGGGGTCATAGCTACCTTCAGAGCGGTAGTCAAAGCCAAGCAACTGTGCTGGCGATGGCGGCAGCTCCGGGGGTGGTCCCGATCTTGAGGGAAGAGCAACTGCCAACAACTTCGACCGGCACCAACATACAAAAGGTTGCCGCAGGGCCAAAATGCAGTAGGCCGGCTCTTACCAAAGAAGCTAGGAACAAAGGGTCCCGACGAGACAAGAAGAAGAGTCTCGTCAGTCAATCGCTACAAAGGAAGCAATGAGCACCATAAGGGTGCTTCAAGCTAATCTGCATCATGCCAAGGGGGCATCTGCCACACTTTGCAGATTAGCCAGCGAACGCAGTTTCGCTGTTGGCCTGCTCCAGGAGCCCTGGCATACTGGAGGCCAAGTAAGAGGGCTGAGTCAATCAGGTAGGTTGGTGTATGACCGGGTGGGAGGCCTGCCCCGTGCCGCCCTCCTGTTCATTGACAACATTAATCTCACACCTCTTACTCCTTTTATTTCCAGGGATCTAGTAGCTGCTGTCGTCGAAGTGTCGACGGTAGGCGGTATGCAAGAAATTGTCATCGCATCCGCCTACTTTCCAGGTGACATCCCCACCATTCCTCCCGCGGAAGTTCAGCAGCTTGTCAAATTTTGCCAACAAACGAATCGACAATTCATCATTGGTTGCGATGCCAACGCCCACCATGTGTTGTGGGGCAGCACCGACATAAATGAAAGGGGTGAGTACCTTCTAGAATATCTTATGCAAAACAATATAGAATTCGCAAATAGGGGGTGCAAACCTACTTTTATTACTGCTGCCAGAGAAGAGGTACTAGATCTCACTCTCTGCAGCAGATCTATTAGTGATTCTCTTGGAGACTGGCAGGTGTCGGACGAGGCATCGCTCTCGGATCACCAGCACATAAGGTTCGAAATCCTAGGACGATCACAACTCCAGGACCTAACCTTCGCACCCAGGAAAACAAACTGGGACCTTTATAAAAATCTAGTGAGGGCAAGAGCAGACTCATTACTAACCTCAATTAACTCAATCGAGGAAATGGAGTATGCGGCGAGAGTGCTCAATAATGTTCTGCTGGAATCCTTCCACGACAGTACGGCTCCCAGTTCCATCTTGATGAAACGCAAGGTTCCCTGGTGGAGCGCGGAGCTGGATGCTAAACGCAAGCTTGTCAGGAGGCTTTTCAACGGAGCAAAAAGATCACGTCAGTGGGACGAGTACAGGGCTGCTCTCACTGAGTACAATAAACTCATAAGGCGATCCAAAAGAGAATCGTGGAGACAGAAATGTGAATCAATCGAGACACTGCCAGAGGCCTCCCGTTTACATAAAATTATATCAAAGGAGCCTTCCAATGGGATAGGACTCCTTAGGAGGCAAGATGGCACCTTCACCAATAACAACAGAGAAACTCTGGAATACCTGCTCGAAGTGCATTTCCCCGGCTCCTCGATGGAGCTGAGCCCGTCCACTGCAAACTCTTCGGAACACGTGATCCCCAGAGTGAGAAGCATGGCCAGGTCTGGCTCCATTTTTGACAGGGACAAGGTACTTTGGGCAATAGAATCCTTCGAACCCTTTAAAGCGGCAGGGGGCGATGGAATCTATCCGGCTCTGGTTCAGAGATGTATTGATCATGTCATTGACCCGCTGATCTGTTTATTTAGGGCCAGTTATTCTTGGGAATACATACCGTATACTTGGAGGAAGGTATCCGTTGTGTTTATCCCTAAGACAGGCAATCGGCCGTCTGACTCACCTAAATCATACCGGCCGATCAGTTTGACTTCCTTCATTCTTAAGACAGTCGAAAGACTGCTAGATCTTCACATAAGACACAATCTGAGGTTCTCAACTCCCATACATAAGACTCAGTTTGCTTACGTCAAAGGGAAGTCGACGGATTCCGCTCTGCAGTGTCTGGTCGGTAAGATCGAAAGGGCCTTGGAATTCAGGGAGATTGCTCTGTGCGCCTTCCTGGACATCGAGGGAGCTTTTGATAATACTGCCTATAGATCCATCTCGAGGGCTTTGGTCCGAAGAGGTGTGGATTTATCAACTGTTGGGTGGATTGACGCTATGCTGCGTGAGCGTGACATAACCACATCCTTGGGCAAAAGTGCTCTAAATTTTAGAGCTAATAAAGGATGCCCACAAGGGGGTGTTCTTTCCCCCTTACTTTGGTCTCTAGTTGTAGACGACCTCCTAACTAAACTACAAGAAAACGGGTTTGATGCTATTGGATACGCAGATGACCTAGTTATCATTGTCACGGGAAAATTCGGCAGCACGGTGTCAGACGTTATGTGTTCAGCTTTGCGCGTGGTGACAAGCTGGTGTGCCACTGAGGGCCTTAATGTGAACCCGCTAAAAACTGTTCTCGTACCGTTTACAAGAAGGTATAAACCGAATCTGGGTTCGGTAACCCTTGGAGACACTGTGCTTGAATACTCCGACGAAGTCAAATATCTAGGAGTAATCCTCGATAAGAGACTAAGCTGGAATTCCCACCTAGACAACACTCTAAGGAAAGCTACCCGAGCCATGTGGGCCTGCAGAAAACTTTTTGGTCGGACATGGGGTCTAAATTCCAAGTTGATTGGATGGCTCTACCACACGGTGGTCCGTCCGATTCTAACCTATGCCTCCGTAGTCTGGTGGCCAAAAACCTTACAAAAAACCACCGTTACTCGCCTTAACAAGCTCCAAAGGCTGGCGCTGCTCTCGGTCTCAGGATCAATAAGAACTTGTCCAACCGCGGCTCTGGAGTCACTTTTAGGGTGGACTCCTCTACATATTCATGTTCAATCAGTCGCGGCCACGAGGATCCTGCAAATGCAAATAACTAATGAAGCTCAGTATAGGAGCTCACAACACAGTTGTATTCTGGATAAAATCCCAGGTTTGGATTCAAGCATGCTTACTGACTCCATGCAAAAAGAAATCTGTTTTGGTCGAATCTTCCAGGTCAAAATACCGGATCGGGAAGTCTGGTCAAACGGACCTCCTCAACTAGATCCAAGATATATACATTGGTATACAGACAGCTCTAGGATGGAGGGAAGAACAGGTGCAGGTGTCTATGGTCCCGGCACTAAAATTTCGATTGCAATGGGCACATGGCCTACTGTGTTTCAGGCAGAGGTTCTAGCAATCGCAACGTGCGCCAGATTAATCCTTGAAAAGGGGTTGAAAGGCGCTTTTTTAATCATATTCTCAGACAGCCAGGCGGCTATAAAATCTCTATCCAATAGGGTTATCAGTTCCAGGCTCGTCAAAGAGTGCTATGACACTCTTCAGCTCCTGGCAACGAAAAACAAGGTAATACTATGCTGGGTACCAGGACACTGCGGGATTGAAGGCAACGAGACCGCTGATGAACTGGCCAGAAAAGGCTCCTTGTCTGTCTTTATGGGACCGGAACCTTTTTGCGGACTTAGTTGGTCCTCTTCAAAATCTTTAATCACTAAGTGGGTGGGCTCTGAACGCACTAGGTATTGGACTGAGACAGGAGGCCTCAGACAGGCCAAATTACTTGGGTATCCTTTTTCCAGAAAGGACATAATTAATCTAAATAGAGGCAATATAAGATTGCTTACCGGTTATCTGACCGGTCACAACAATCTACGCGTCCATATGCACCGGATTGGACTCTCCACCGAAACGGACTGCCGTCTATGTCTCGAAGAGGAGGAGACATCGGAGCACATTCTGTGCGTTTGTCCGGCTTTGGCCAGACTGAGAGTTAGATACTTCAACTCAGCAATAGTCGAGTCTCTCAACATTAGGAACTCGTGTACCAAGTTATTATTGGCTTTTATTAGAGAAGCTGACAGTATCTTGGGCTGTCAGGGCTAGGAACTAACTGCAGGGATACAAAAGATCTTTTAGGTCGCAGTGTCCCTTGATCCTATTATACCCTATAAATTAACTAACTAACTAACTAAGCACGGAATTTGTATTTTGAATTGTCAAATTTGAAAAATGTTGGTGATTTTTATTTTTTTTTTACTCAATGGCTCAGAAACTAAATGCGAAATCCAAAACAATTAGGCCCAACTTTCATATACGTCGTTTATTTATCCGGGCGACGATATGCATATAGCAGAGCATATGAATGTTAAGTTGCCAAATAGGCCAAACTGTTTTTTTTTTTTTTTATTAATTGCTCGGTAGTAACCAGTCAGTGGTTGGCAAAAATTCTCTGACTGAACCCTCCGCAAGGGTGCCGACTGGAAATGGACACTACAGAGATTATCCTGTGCGTTCTAAGGATGGTGTCCAGCTAAGATCAGAGATCCGTGCCATGCTGAAATGGTCTTTGATCGTGGTCGCGGGGTAAGGACTGGGGAGTCCCTAACACCCCTTACCCAAGCCAAGGCGTTTTAGGTAACCGTGCCGATGGATGAGTGACCTGCGGGTTATTAAAGATGGCTGGCCGCGAACGGTTTCCCCTCCGATGCCCAGGCAAGGTCGGTTGTATAAGTGCCTTACCTCGGTATACCGGCTGTGCTGGGGCGGACTACCCCTTCCGTGCCTACTCGTGGGACTCACATGGACAACAAAACAAACACAAACAGCACAACAAACAAAAACACAGGGTCACAGGTCAAGGAAGACTTCCTAAACGCTGAAGAGGCCGCACTCCTGGCTCCCAGGCAGTAATTATACTCTGCGGCTCTACCAGCGAATGCTAGGCCTATCAATCCTGATCATCCAACTACCTCGAAGGCTGCGTGGAATGCTCAGGGGGGCACTCCGAAGTACGCAAGAAGAACGAAGTCCTTTGGGGTGACTCTCAAGGCGAAGTACAAGCTATCTCCATTCTGGACAAGATTGCCAAGAATGCTGCTGCCGGTACTGTGCACGCCAAGCATGAAGAAAACGGCCGAAAGTGTAGGGAGGTAGTGGAAGAGTATAAGAAGCATCTTAACTCGAAGCCATCAACAAAGCTGGAAGCCGCTAAACGAGGGAGGTCGAAGGACAACTCCACTGCGGAACCTGGTGAGAAAAGGGCAGACATGAAAGAGTCCCCCCAGCTGCAAGAACCACCGACGACCAATCCGATCTTCCTCGGGTGCGATGCTAACGCAAGGCATATGTCGTATACTTTTTGAGTTAAGCATTGCGGCGGAAACGCCTTATCCCTTTAGGAACCATCGGAAGACAAACTGGGGCCTTTTCCAAAAGATCATTACCAAAGAAGTGAACAAAATACCAATTGACGATGTCTACTTAATACGCACTTCGCAGAGTGCAGGACCGAATTGGAAACCGAGGACCCAAACCCTTCACCAACTTTTTCCAGTTAGCTCTTGGGTGAGCTACTGGACAAGGAGAAGCTAAAATTTGCTATTTTTAGCTTTTGACCCTTTAAATCACCGGGGATGGACGGAGTACTACCAATTCTGCTTCAGAAATCCTCAGAGGTGGTCGTCCCGATCCTGGTGGCCATTTTCAGCGTGTGCTTAATATTGAACCACGTCCTCCTAAACTTAAAGAGAATAAAGGTAATTTTCATTCCTAAAGCAGAGAAACGAGGTCAATACTAAAGACATCAGGCCAATAAGCCTAAAGTCCTTTGTACTTAAGACTTTTGAGAAATTCTTAGACTTGTACATTAGAGATAACATTTCCTTTTTATCACACTCCCAACACGCGTACCTGAAAGGGAAGTCAACGGAGACAGACTTGCACGAGGTGGTACGCACGATTGAGAGTTCACTGTGCTACAAACAATATACTATATTCCTTTATAGATATCGAAGGGGCCTTTAATAATGTCAGCATATATTCAATACATGGGCACTTGTGGAAGCAGGAATTGATCACTAAATCCGGTCATGGATAGTGTCCCTGCTAAGGAGCAGAGCAATTTATGCTCAGTTAGGTTTCTAACGTAGAACCGTATATGCGGTAAAGGGCACCCCCAGGGAGGAGTGCTCTCACCGCTATTATGGATCATGGTCTTAAACCTAATACTGGTAAAGCTAGATTCCTGGGGAATCAAAGTAGTAGCTTATGCCGATGATGTTGCAATACAGGTGTCGGGAAAATTTCTTTCTGTCATCAGCAAAATTGTGGAGAAGGCTTTACAGGAGGTGGTCTTCTGGGCCATAAAATGTTCGCTTAGGTTGAACCCTGAGAAAACGGACCACATGCTATTTACAAATAGAACAAAACTACCTTATTTCACTAAACCTAAGCTTCGAGGAACGGAACTCGATCTGTCAAACAAGGTGAAATAGCCTGGAGTCATTCTGCACCCAAAGCTTAATTGGAGGCTGAACATTGAGGAGCGAGTAAGGAAGGCTTCCGTGGCTCTTTATGCTACTAAAAGAATGTTAGGGAATACATGGGGATTAAAACCAAAGATTGTTAACTTGATGTACACAGCTATAATCCGACCCATACTTTCATACGGGGTGGTGGTATGGTGGCCAGTTCTCAACAAAAATTACTCAGTTACTGGAATGAATTCAAAAGTCAGCAGCCACTGGTATTACAGGTGCAATGAGATCTTGCTCAGCGGATGTGTTGAACGTACTACTCGATTTATTACCAATAGATATTTTTATCGAGTAGCAGTTTCCTTACCGCAGCAAGGGGCGCTGACGCGGCATACCGTTTGGATTCCCCATAAACTACGTTGACTGCCAGGCTCGGCCTAGTCCAATTAGGTGGTCGTAAGAAAAAGATGAATCAACAGCCACAACAACAACAGCCACAACAACAGCTGCGACAACAGTTGCAAGAGGCAACAAGCAGCAAATCGGTGGCGACGACGTCTGCAGCGGCTGTCTCTGACAACCCAACAGCACCTAAGTCATCCACCATGGTGGTAGGCATGCCAGGAGCTGCAGCGCCAGAGAGGAGTAGCCAAGCGAAAATCTCGAAGCGCAAAGGCAGTTTCCTGGAAGCTCAGAGCGGAAGAGGCAGCGCTGTTCATTGAACATGCTAGGGAAGACGAGGAGCCCAGTACCAGCAGAGGGGTCCGCCGAGAGAAACTGTTTCCGGCAGAGGTCACGAGCAGGTATGGCTCCTCCGTAAGAAATACTAATGTGGTTTTTGTAGCAGGGCAGTTGAAAGACCGATCTTGTAGGTTCAAGAGTAAGGACAGTGGAGACATCTTCCTCAAGGAGGGTCAGCGACGATCGAGCAGCCGGCACCGTTCTAGAAGCAGACGTTGCTCCAGGAGCCGCCAACGCTTTGGTGGCCGATGCCGGTCGAAGAGCCGAAGCCGCTCAAGAAGTTGTCGGCGCACAGGCAGCACGCACCGTTCCGAGAGCTGACGTGAGCACAAATCAAGGAGCCGTACCGCCTCTGTCGCATCACGAAGCTCTGGCTGGCAGCAGGCTAAGAGAAGGCATCGCCGAGCTAGGGCCCCCCGCTTCCAAAACCGGGTAAACCAGGTGCGCTGTACGACCACCGTCGAGCTGGTTTAAGCGGCTCCGATACAAAATGGTACCTTCGGTATCTCGCGCAAGGAAAGAACCCGGAGGAGACTCGGGCCATGGCTGGGGTACGAATGGAGGTAGAAGAGGAGCGAACGCGTAAAGCGCAAGGGTCCGGCAGCACAACCGCGCCCGCAAATGAGCGGAGAAGCGGGACAATTTCACAGGTTCGTCAACCCGCGCCTTCCCTGGGGCAGAGAGGCAGTATGCAGAGACAGCAGAGACCCGCTGCCGTCGATAGACGTAGAAGTGGGTAACCCACTCAGTCAAATGGCAACACGGTTCCCGCGTCCTCGTCAAAGCGTGGTAATGCGGAGATTATTCGACCGGAACCACCTACCAGTAGGCGTCAGCTGGAGCAACCACCTATCGCGGCTGTGTGGTCCAAGGGGCATGGAGCTTCGGGAGGAGTGCCCGTTCGTAGTGCGCAGAAGCCCTCAAATGTGTTCGGGGGGCTGTGTTGCCTCGTGAGTATCCTACCGCGGCTCTTGGCTCGGAGGGCCTAACCCGACTGCAAAACATTATTATGTTCGCGGTGGCGAAGGGTCGGTACTCCCGCTGGCGTTCTGTGGGGCGCACTTCCGGTCAGGCATGCTCCTTGTGGACTGCAAGGATGAAGGTACCGCCACTTGGCTGGCAGATAGAATCCCACAGCTGGAGGGCTGGAAGGGACCCACGTTGTGTACCCGAAGGGAGATGATATCCCTCCGGTGCACAACGTCTCGGTTTCCCTCCCCAGAACCGGCGTGGAGCAAACAGAAAATGCAGGTTTCCACACCTGTGCCTGGAGGGTGATGTCCAGAAGTCCGGTCGAGAACGGGCTCAGGCTCAACCTATGTATTGACGATGTGTCGTTCCTGAACCTGAAGGAAGCTGGACTTGTAGTAAACTACAGATACAGCACAGTAACGATGAGGCCATGGAGGCCCAGAGCACAGGTAGGCAGGACTGCTGCGTCATCGGTACCACAGTGTACCACTAGTGCGGCCCCTGTCGAACCTCCGACGACTGGTTCGGTGGCAACAGTGCTGGCGAGCCAGCAAGACATCTCTATATCAGCTCCAGTGGAAGCTGCTGAGCCATCCGACGTCGACGGCCCAGGCGAGCAAATACCTTCCACTCAGGAGCTTCTAGAAGGCATTGACCTAGGAAGAATCGAGCTGGATGTGCGGAGCGAGGGCTCTCGGACTTGGAAGAACCCCAGCTCTGACAGAACCACGTATGCGAGCAGCCCAGGTTAACCTGCATCATGCGGTGGCCGCTTCGGCGGTCATTGCAAGCAGGTTCTCCACGGAAGACCTGGGCTTTCTGCTCATCCAAGAACCGTGGACCTACAAAGGCCAGGTAAGGGGCCTAAATCAGAATCAAAACAAGATAATTTGGGACCTCTCCTGTGAGAGGCCCAGAGCATGCGTAGTGCTTAGAGCAGGTATAACTCACTTTTACAGTACAGAGTACTAAACCAAGGACCTAGTGGCGGTGCAGGCAACCATGACAGTTTCCGGCACGGAGATGGAGGTTGTCCTTGCATCGGCTTATTTTCCGGGGGACAACGCAAGTGTGCCGCCCCTAGAGGTACAACAGCTTGTGGAGCATTGCAGAAGGAAGCGGCTTCCACTCGCAAATGCCCATCATTTGGAATGGGGTAGTACCGACACAAACCCCAGGGGTGAGTGCCTTCTAGAATGCATAAGTAGCGTAGACCTAAGTATTCAAAATGTCGGGACCACTACGACCTTGTTACTCTCAGCAATGGATTGGCTAGCCCTCTGATGACTCGATGGCAGGTCTCATCAGAGCCGTCATTGTCGGATCATAGGATTATCCAATTCGAACTGGCAGTGGGGATCCAGATAGGATGTCCAAGTAGGAACCCCAGAAGAACAAACTGGGCGAAGTATGTAGAGACACTTCAGTCCAACCTACCTAGAGTAGAAGCTGGTCACAATAGAGGTGGCTGTATGGAGTTAGACTTTAGGGTAAACAGGCTAAACGAAACCATAACTGATGCCTTTAACTCCAGCTGCCCTGAGACAGCCTTACGCTGGCCTATCTCCCCGAGGTATGGCGTAGAGCTCGGGTGATCTTCATCCCAAAAATAGGTAAGAGGGATTACTCCCTTGCAAAATCTTTCAGGCCCATAAGCCTAACTCCTTTTATGCTTAAGGCAATGGAGAAGATAGTTGATAGAGATATAAGGTACAATACTCTCAAAGGAGAGCCTCTTCACGTCGATCAACACGCTTACAGAGTAGGCAGATCGACGGACCCAGCGCTCTTCACCCTGACTGAGGTTATTTAGGAAGCCTTTGAGTGTGGAGAAACAGTGCTATGCTCCTTTCTCGACATTGAGGGAGCTTTCGACAATGCCACCCACTCAAGTGTGGATCGGGCGCTGGTAGGACGAGGTGTGCAGGCAACCATCCACAAGTGGATAGCTGAGCTGCTGCATACCAGAATAGCTGAAACTGACACTGGTAACGGCGTGGTTCAGCTTAAAACAGTTAAAGGCTGCCCACAAGGAGGAGTTTTGTCTCGATTGCTGTGGAGCCTTTTAGTAGATGAACTATTGCAGATATTCACATCAAATGGTATCCGCTGTCAAGGTTACGCGGATGACATAGTGATTATCGCAAGAGGTAGATTTCCGAGTACCCTCTGTGACATTATTCGTAGAGGGCTCCAACTAGCAAACAGATGGTGCACCGATGTAGGGCTAAACATCAATCCGTCTAAGACAGTCATAGTTCCCTTTACCAGAAAAAGAAAGCTGAAGGGTATAAGAACCATAGCTGTGGAGGGGTCCCAGCCATTATTGCCACGGAGGTAAAGTATCTGGGTGTAATCTTGGATTCTAAGCTTCTGTGGAAGAGTCATGTGTGTTGAACTTTGCAAGAGAAGGTTTCGGTAAAGGCAAGGTTCTATCGTCCAAAAGCGGGAGAAGTTGGGTAATCAGAACCCACTTGCTCTTTTTCCGAGAGACGATATGAATAAGGTAATATCAGGGCTGCTCAACAAACGAAACGATACCATTTTGTTTTGTTAACGAGCAAAATTAACTTAACGAAATGAGTTTGTTGCGTTTTGGCGCCATGTTATCAAAACGAAATCAAATCGTTAATGTTGCAACGTTATAAAATTTCCGTTTTCGTTAATTTTAATGTGCCTAAAAGTATGCAGCGCTTCTGTTTGCGGTGAGTGAATCTCCAACGTTTTTCTTAACGTTTTAACGTTAACGTCAGCATTTCGTTTCGGTTAAAAACGTAATGAAACTTATTATGATAATTGCTTTAACGATAATATTTTGAAATGTTTCAACCGAAACAAGAGAAAACATTTCGGAACGGTTAAATTTAACGTTTAAATGCATCCTTGGGTAATAGTTTTTGAAAAGTTTTTCAAAGTAGATATTTTAAGTAACAAAACGTCTTGGGACCCCTATATTTTAGAGTACAGGGTTCGGGAAAGTACACTGCAGTGGTACACGGATGGCTCTAAGGCCTTGGAGGGCATTGGAGCAGGCGTTTTTGGTCCCAGGACCAGATTGTCGCTGCCCATGGGTGCCTATCCTAGTATTTTCCAAGCGGAAATATATGCCATTAGCGTTTGTGCCGAGATAAATCTACGCAGGAACTATCGAGGAGAGAAAATTCTTATTCTCAGCGATAGCCAGGCGGATCTCAAGGCCCTTTCATCTTTCGAGGTAAAGTCCTCACTGGTCTTGGAGTGTATTAATAGACTCAATGACCTAGCAAGGATAAATGACATCTGTCTTCTATAGGTGCCAGGTCATATAGGTATCTCTATCAATCCATCCATCAATGAGATGGCCGATCACCTAGCCAGAACAGCGGCCATCTCGGACCCTATAGGACCCGAGCCCATCTTCCCGATTGGTGCAAGTTCTATAAAGGAAGCACTCAGGAAGGAGACAAATCGGCTCAGGGAGCAGCAATTCAAGAGCATCCAGGGCCTTGTTCAGGCAAAGAAATTATTGGGAGGTTATAGCCTCCTTATAACCTTTCCTGCAGAGTATTTCAGAGTGCAGCTTCCTCTCTTTGTATGATATACTGCGATTCATAAAAACCGTCTTATGGCTGTAGGTTGCACGAGATGTGGAATCAAAATGGCAGATCAGCTAATAGCTTGTTCACCAGGATGGCTATCCAATTAAACCAACCAACCAACCCAGTCTGTACTCCTCGCGAACATCACATGTTCATAAACTTGGTCGCTCTAAATATAAGTCGTTGAATTTTAACGCTCCATCATTTTTTTTTAACCCGCGATATACTTGAAAGTGGATAACATTTTTCTCAAATTTCGTTTAACACGAAACACTTATAATTATGAAATGTTAAAAAAATATTAATGGGGTTATCTTGCTTTATAGGCAAATAATCATCTTTTACTTTTGATTTTATATACTACAATAAAAAGATGAGTTCTTTAGAAATTAGAAAAGCAGTAATCGCAATCTAAAATTTTACGACACTATTAGTTGTATTGCTTTTATAAATCTTGTCTTAATAGCCCTCATTAGATATTTGAATTTCATAATCTGGAAACTTTTCTCTCAAAATCGTCTTGGTCTCAGCATGGTCTGCCTTCCCAAAGCCCTATAAATATAAATATGGTTTTTTTTTTAATTGATCAATTATACTCGTAAGGTAATGGTAAGAACATGTGAATATCCATACACTTTTAAAAGCTTTAAGATGGGATTGTGTTCAATCCTTCCCCCGCCTAAGCATTCAAAGATTCGCTGGATCGATCATAAATGTCAGCTGAAAAGAAATATATTAAAAAAATGCTTGTATTTAGAATAAAGTTATATCTAATTTTGAATAAAGACTATCTGAGCTTTTGTGGCAATTGTCGCATTTAATTCCATAAAAGTTGTTATTGTGGCTATTTACAATGAATTACAAGCAGAAGCTACCTTAAGGGAACAAAATTTTACGTGAGGAAGGGTATGAAAAGTGGCTTGAGATACTTTTATAGTCAAACAAGATCTATCATATCAATATATTGTAAACAAAAGTTTACAATTAACAAATTCAATTCATCCAAATACAATACCATTTTGGCCGAGCTTCTCCTACCATTTGTGGTGTGCGTCTTTATATTATACCCCAAATGGAGGGACCTACAGTTTTGTGCCGACTCCGAACGGCAGATGTATTTAATGAGAAGCTTTTTCATGGCAGAAATACCCTCGGAGGTTTGCCATTGCCTGCCGAGGGGTGACCGCTATTAGAAAAAACTTTTTCTATGATTAAGATTTTGCTTGCCCTGACTGAGATTCGAACCTCGAACTCACCGGCATATCAAGTTGTAGCACGCACCGCTACCAACTCGACCACAGCGGCCACCAATTCATCCAAATAATCAAACATAAAATGTACATAGTTATTTTAGAAGGTAACGTTGGAGCGTTGGAACTGAGTTGGGCATCAAGTGTACGCGGTTTACACCAGCAACCAAATCACATCTCCCGAAAAGATCTATGAACACCACATTGTTTTCCGGGAACGTGATGCCACAAGCTATATTTTAATCAGTCCTTCGGCGTGGCTCTTGCGGCTTACCAGCCTATACCCGCTGTTCTTTGCCGTGAACGCATCTTCCAAATCTGTACTAATTGGGCACAAAATACACAAAATAAATTCACAAAATATCCAAAAGTCTGATCAAAATCAAGACAAAATATTTATTTTATGAACGAAATGCAAAATACATTTTTCACAACTCAGCACGAATCAGATGTTAATAAACTTTGACAAATATGTTCTTTTTAATTTAAACCAAGTTAAACAATTAAGATAAGATTACTTACACCGGCTCCTAACAAAAACTCAGAGCCAGGGGAAAAGCCACCTCCCCACTCTCGTCCGCTTGCTCATTCATTTCATTTATTTTTAGCGCAGCTTGATTTAATATACATATTTGTGAAAAGTACACTGCGATTCAATTGATTAGGGGCACTATTGTAGCAATATGTTAATGCTTTCTGCTTTCAAAATATTTTGAGGACATGATTGTGTTGTATGCTTCTTAATTATAGTTATTTTAGTGTCTTTTGAATAGGGGCATTGATAAAGAGTGGATTATTTTTATTTACAGGGATGTGTTGTACATTATTATTTTCCACAGTCGTCGACTAACACTCTTGGTAAACGGTCGTGTTTCGATAGCGTTCGCTTTGTGTTACTATTCTTGACTCAGTTATACGTACATTCCAATAACCACTACCTTGTATTTGAGCTTTTCTTTCGTTTTTCTTTATTGTTTTTCGTTTGAAAGTTACCAACTTGCGTGAATTGAAAGTGAAACTTAACTTAACAATGCCCACAGGGGCGTACAATCCAGGGGACAATAGGTTCGCTACTTTAGCGTCCAGTCCCAAACGCAAGAAGAAACGCCAAATATTCAGTTAATTTCCTCGGCTACCCGATATATGTAAGCAGATCAATACCCAACCCGAAATACGTGGATGTGTCCTTCAGCAACGTTGGAAAACCTCTATCACACTACTCTTGCTTTGCGGTACAAAGATCATTAAATATGATAAGCAAGGACATTGAAAAAATCTCTGAGCTCAGAGATGGCGATTTACTTTTTTAGTCAAGAACAAATATGCGGCGGAAAAATTCATTACCTCTTAACAACTACCGGGCCTTTGCGAAATCAGATGCAAATATCATGAAAACCTCATCTTTGTTAAAGGGACGGTATTTGCGCCGTACCTGAAATCACTGCCCGACGAGGAAATTACAAAATAACTAGAACCTGAGGGAGTTGTAAACGTTTTCAAATTCACTCACGAGATGCTCCTTGTGGACTGCAAGGATGAAGGTACCGCCACTTGGCTGGCAGATAGAATCCCACAGCCCGTGGAGGCCCAGAGCACAGGTAGGCAGGACTGCTGCGTCATTGGTACCACAGTGTACCACTAGCGCGGCCCCTGTCGAACCTCCGACGACTGGTTCGGTGGCAACAGTGCTGGCGAGCCAGCAAGACATCTCTATATCAGCTCCAGTGGAAGCTGCTGAGCCATCCGACGTCGACGGCCCAGGCGAGCAAATACCTTCCACTCAGGAGCTTCTAGAAGGCATTGACCTAGGAAGAATCGAGCTGGATGTGCGGAGCGAAGGCTCTCGGACTTGGAAGAACCCCAGCTCTGACAGAACCACGTATGCGAGCAGCCCAGGTTAACCTGCATCATGCGGTGGCCGCTTCGGCGGTCATTGCAAGCAGGTTATCCACGGAAGACCTGGGCTTTCTGCTCATCCAAGAACCGTGGACCTACAAAGGCCAGGTAACGGGCCTAAATCAGAATCAAAACAAGGTAATTTGGGACCTCTCCTGTGAGAGGCCCAGAGCATGCGTAGTGCTTAGAGCAGGTATAACTCACTTTTGCAGTACAGAGTACTTAACCAAGGACCTAGTGGCGGTTCAGGCAACCATGACAGTTTCTGGCACGGAGATGGAGGTTGTCCTTGCATCGGCTTATTTTCCGGGGGACAACGCAAGTGTGCCGCCCCTAGAGGTACAACAGCTTGTGGAGCATTGCAGAAGGAAGCGGCTTCCACTCGCAAATGCCCATCACTTGGAATGGGGTAGTACCGACACAAACCCCAGGGGTGAGTGGTTTCTAGAATTCATAAGTAGCGTAGACCTAAGTATTCAAAATGTCGGGACCACTCCGACCTTGTCACTCTCAGCAATGGATTGGCTAGCCCTCTGATAACTCGATGGCAGGTCTCATCAGAGCCGTCATTGTCGGATCATAGGATTATCCAATTCGAACTGGCAGTGGGGATCCAGATAGGATGTCCAAGTAGGAACCCCAGAAGAACAAACTGGGCGAAGTTTGTAGAGACACTTCAGTCCAACCTACCTAGAGTAGAAGCTGGTCACAATAGAGGTGGCTGTATGGAGTTAGACTTTAGGGTAAACAGGCTAAACGAAACCATAACTGATGCCTTTAACTCCAGCTGCCCTGAGACAGCCTTACGCTGGCCTATCTCCCCGAGGTATGGCGTAGAGCTCGGGTGATCTTCATCCCGAAAATAGGTAAGAGGGATTACTCCCTTGCAAAATCTTTCAGGCCCATAAGCCTAACTCCTTTTATGCTTAAGGCAATGGAGAAGATAGTTGATAGAGATATAAGGTACAATACTCTCAAAGGAGAGCCTCTTCACGTCGATCAACACGCTTACAGAGTAGGCAGATCGACGGACCCAGCGCTCTTCACCCTGACTGAGGTTATTTAGGAAGCCTTTGAGTGTGGAGAAACAGTGCTATGCTCCTTTCTCGACATTGAGGGAGCTTTCGACAATGCCACCCACTCAAGTGTGGATCGGGCGCTGGTAGGACGAGGTGTGCAGGCAACCATCCACAAGTGGATAGCTGAGCTGCTGCATACCAGAATAGCTGAAACTGACACTGCTAACGGCGTGGTTCAGCTTAAAACAGTTAAAGGCTGCCCACAAGGAGGAGTTTTGTCTCGATTGCTGTGGAGCCTTTTAGTAGATGAGCTATTGCAGATATTCACATCAAATGGTATCCGCTGTCAAGGTTACGCGGATGACATAGTGATTATCGCAAGAGGTAGATTTCCGAGTACCCTCTGTGACATTATTCGTAGAGGGCTCCAACTAGCAAACAGATGGTGCACCGATGTAGGGCTAAACATCAATCCGTCTAAGACAGTCATAGTTCCCTTTACCAGAAAAAGAAAGCTGAAGGGTATAAGGACCATAGCTGTGGAGGGGTCCCAGCCATTATTGCCACGGAGGTAAAGTATCTGGGTGTAATCTTGGATTCTAAGCTTCTGTGGAAGAGTCATGTGTGTTGAACTTTGCAAGAGAAGGTTTCGGTAAAGGCAAGGTTCTATCGTCCAAAAGCGGGAGAAGTTGGGTAATCAGAACCCACTTGCTCTTTTTCCGAGAGACGATATGAATAAGGTAATATCAGGGCTGCTCAACAAACGAAACGATACCATTTTGTTTTGTTAACGAGCAAAATTAACTTAACGAAATGAGTTTGTTGCGTTTTGGCGCCATGTTATCAAAACGAAATCAAATCGTTAATGTTGCAACGTTATAAAATTTCCGTTTTCGTTAATTTTAATGTGCCTAAAAGTATGCAGCGCTTCTGTTTGCGGCGAGTGAATCTCCAACGTTTTTCTTAACGTTTTAACGTTAACGTCAGCATTTCGTTTCGGTTAAAAACGTAATGAAACTTATTATGATAATTGCTTTAACGATAATATTTTGAAATGTTTCAACCGAAACAAGAGAAAACATTTCGGAACGGTTAAATTTAACGTTTAAATGCATCCTTGGGTAATAGTTTTTGAAAAGTTTTTCAAAGTAGATATTTTAAGTAACAAAACGTCTTGGGACCCCTCTATTAGAGTACAGGGTTCGGGAAAGTACACTGCAGTGGTACACGGATGGCTCTAAGGCCTTGGAGGGCATTGGAGCAGGCGTTTTTGGTCCCAGGACCAGATTGTCGCTGCCCATGGGTGCCTATCCTAGTATTTTCCAAGCGGAAATATATGCCATTAGCGTTTGTGCCGAGATAAATCTACGCAGGAACTATCGAGGAGAGAAAATTCTTATTCTCAGCGATAGCCAGGCGGATCTCAAGGCCCTTTCATCTTTCGAGGTAAAGTCCTCACTGGTCTTGGAGTGTATTAATAGACTCAATGACCTAGCAAGGATAAATGACATCCGTCTTCTATAGGTGCCAGGTCATATAGGTATCTCTATCAATCCATCCATCAATGAGATGGCCGATCACCTAGCCAGAACAGCGGCCATCTCGGACCCTATAGGACCCGAGCCCATCTTCCCGATTGGTGCAAGTTCTATAAAGGAAGCACTCAGGAAGGAGACAAATCGGCTCAGGGAGCAGCAATTCAAGAGCATCCAGGGCCTTGTTCAGGCAAAGAAATTATTGGGAGGTTATAGCCTCCTTATAACCTTTCCTGCAGAGTATTTCAGAGTGCAGCTTCCTCTCTTTGTATGATATACTGCGATTCATAAAAACCGTCTTATGGCTGTAGGTTGCACGAGATGTGGAATCAAAATGGCAGATCAGCTAATAGCTTGTTCACCAGGATGGCTATCCAATTAAACCAACCAACCAACCCAGTCTGTACTCCTCGCGAACATCACATGTTCATAAACTTGATCGCTCTAAATATAAGTCGTTGAATTTTAACGCTCCATCATTTTTTTTTAACCCGCGATATACTTGAAAGTGGATAACATTTTTCTCAAATTTCGTTTAACACGAAACACTTATAATTATGAAATGTTAAAAAAATATTAATGGGGTTATCTTGCTTTATAGGCAAATAAACTATTTTTTTCTTTTGATTTTATATACTACAATAAAAAGATGAGTTCTTTAGAAATTAGAAAAGCAGTAATCGCAATCTAAAATTTTACGACACTATTAGTTGTATTGCTTTTATAAATCTTGTCTTAATAGCCCTCATTAGATATTTGAATTTCATAATCTGGAAACTTTTCTCTCAAAATCGTCTTGGTCTCAGCATGGTCTGCCTTCCCAAAGCCCTATAAATATAAATATGGTTTTTTTTTTAATTGATCAATTATACTCGTAAGGTAATGGTAAGAACCTGTGAATATCCATACACTTTTAAAAGCTTTAAGATGGGATTGTGTTCAATCCTTCCCCCGCCTAAGCATTCAAAGATTCGCTGGATCGATCATAAATGTCAGCTGAAAAGAAATATATTAAAAAAATGCTTGTATTTAGAATAAAGTTATATCTAATTTTGAATAAAGACTATCTGAGCTTTTGTGGCAATTGTCGCATTTAATTCCATAAAAGTTATTATTGTGGCTATTTACAATGAATTACAAGCAGAAGCTACCTTAAGGGAACAAAATTTTACGTGAGGAAGGGTATGAAAAGTGGCTTGAGATACTTTTATAGTCAAACAAGATCTATCATATCAATATATTGTAAACAAAAGTTTACAATTAACAAATTCAATTCATCCAAATACAATACCATTTTGGCCGAGCTTCTCCTACCATTTGTGGTGTGCGTCTTTATATTATACCCCAAATGGAGGGACCTACAGTTTTGTGCCGACTCCGAACGGCAGATGTATTTAATGAGAAGCTTTTTCATGGCAGAAATACCCTCGGAGGTTTGCCATTGCCTGCCGAGGGGTGACCGCTATTAGAAAAAACTTTTTCTATGATTAAGATTTTGCTTGCCCTGACTGAGATTCGAACCTCGAACTCACCGGCATATCAAGTTGTAGCACGCACCGCTACCAACTCGACCACAGCGGCCACCAATTCATCCAAATAATCAAACATAAAATGTACATAGTTATTTTAGAAGGTAACGTTGGAGCGTTGGAACTGAGTTGGGCATCAAGTGTACGCGGTTTACACCAGCAACCAAATCACATCTCCCGAAAAGATCTATGAACACCACATTGTTTTCCGGGAACGTGATGCCACAAGCTATATTTTAATCAGTCCTTCGGCGTGGCTCTTGCGGCTTACCAGCCTATACCCGCTGTTCTTTGCCGTGAACGCATCTTCCAAATCTGTACTAATTGGGCACAAAATACACAAAATAAATTCACAAAATATCCAAAAGTCTGATCAAAATCAAGACAAAATATTTATTTTATGAACGAAATGCAAAATACATTTTTCACAACTCAGCACGAATCAGATGTTAATAAACTTTGACAAATATGTTCTTTTTAATTTAAACCAAGTTAAACAATTAAGATAAGATTACTTACACCGGCTCCTAACAAAAACTCAGAGCCAGGGGAAAAGCCACCTCCCCACTCTCGTCCGCTTGCTCATTCATTTCATTTATTTTTAGCGCAGCTTGATTTAATATACATATTTGTGAAAAGTACACTGCGATTCAATTGATTAGGGGCACTATTGTAGCAATATGTTAATGCTTTCTGCTTTCAAAATATTTTGAGGACATGATTGTGTTGTATGCTTCTTAATTATAGTTATTTTAGTGTCTTTTGAATAGGGGCATTGATAAAGAGTGGATTATTTTTATTTACAGGGATGTGTTGTACATTATTATTTTCCACAGTCGTCGACTAACACTCTTGGTAAACGGTCGTGTTTCGATAGCGTTCGCTTTGTGTTACTATTCTTGACTCAGTTATACGTACATTCCAATAACCACTACCTTGTATTTGAGCTTTTCTTTCGTTTTTCTTTATTGTTTTTCGTTTGAAAGTTACCAACTTGCGTGAATTGAAAGTGAAACTTAACTTAACAATGCCCACAGGGGCGTACAATCCAGGGGACAATAGGTTCGCTACTTTAGCGTCCAGTCCCAAACGCAAGAAGAAACGCCAAATATTCAGTTAATTTCCTCGGCTACCCGATATATGTAAGCAGATCAATACCCAATCCGAAATACGTGGATGTGTCCTTCAGCAACGTTGGAAAACCTCTATCACACTACTCTTGCTTTGCGGTACAAAGATCATTAAATATGATAAGCAAGGACATTGAAAAAATCTCTGAGCTCAGAGATGGCAATTTACTTTTTTAGTCAAGAACAAATATGCGGCGGAAAAATTCATTACCTCTTAACAACTACCGGGCCTTTGCGAAATCAGATGCAAATATCATGAAAACCTCATCTTTGTTAAAGGGACGGTATTTGCGCCGTACCTGAAATCACTGCCCGACGAGGAAATTACAAAATAACTAGAACCTGAGGGAGTTGTAAACGTTTTCAAATTCACTCACGAGATGCTCCTTGTGGACTGCAAGGATGAAGGTACCGCCACTTGGCTGGCAGATAGAATCCCACAGCCCGTGGAGGCCCAGAGCACAGGTAGGCAGGACTGCTGCGTCATTGGTACCACAGTGTACCACTAGCGCGGCCCCTGTCGAACCTCCGACGACTGGTTCGGTGGCAACAGTGCTGGCGAGCCAGCAAGACATCTCTATATCAGCTCCAGTGGAAGCTGCTGAGCCATCCGACGTCGACGGCCCAGGCGAGCAAATACCTTCCACTCAGGAGCTTCTAGAAGGCATTGACCTAGGAAGAATCGAGCTGGATGTGCGGAGCGAGGGCTCTCGGACTTGGAAGAACCCCAGCTCTGACAGAACCACGTATGCGAGCAGCCCAGGTTAACCTGCATCATGCGGTGGCCGCTTCGGCGGTCATTGCAAGCAGGTTCTCCACGGAAGACCTGGGCTTTCTGCTCATCCAAGAACCGTGGACCTACAAAGGCCAGGTAAGGGGCCTAAATCAGAATCAAAACAAGATAATTTGGGACCTCTCCTGTGAGAGGCCCAGAGCATGCGTAGTGCTTAGAGCAGGTATAACTCACTTTTACAGTACAGAGTACTTAACCAAGGACCTAGTGGCGGTGCAGGCAACCATGACAGTTTCCGGCACGGAGATGGAGGTTGTCCTTGCATCGGCTTATTTTCCGGGGGACAACGCAAGTGTGCCGCCCCTAGAGGTACAACAGCTTGTGGAGCATTGCAGAAGGAAGCGGCTTCCACTCGCAAATGCCCATCATTTGGAATGGGGTAGTACCGACACAAACCCCAGGGGTGAGTGCCTTCTAGAATGCATAAGTAGCGTAGACCTAAGTATTCAAAATGTCGGGATCACTCCGACCTTGTCACTCTCAGCAATGGATTGGCTAGCCCTCTGATAACTCGATGGCAGGTCTCATCAGAGCCGTCATTGTCGGATCATAGGATTATCCAATTCGAACTGGCAGTGGGGATCCAGATAGGATGTCCAAGTAGGAACCCCAGAAGAACAAACTGGGCGAAGTTTGTAGAGACACTCCAGTCCAACCTACCTAGAGTAGAAGCTGGTCACAATAGAGGTGGCTGTATGGAGTTAGACTTTAGGGTAAACAGGCTAAACGAAACCATAACTGATGCCTTTAACTCCAGCTGCCCTGAGACAGCCTTACGCTGGCCTATCTCCCCGAGGTATGGCGTAGAGCTCGGGTGATCTTCATCCCGAAAATAGGTAAGAGGGATTACTCCCTTGCAAAATCTTTCAGGTCCATAAGCCTAACTCCTTTTATGCTTAAGGCAATGGAGAAGATAGTTGATAGAGATATAAGGTACAATACTCTCAAAGGAGAGCCTCTTCACGTCGATCAACACGCTTACAGAGTAGGCAGATCGACGGACCCAGCGCTCTTCACCCTGACTCGAGGTTATTTAGGAAGCCTTTGAGTGTGGAGAAACAGTGCTATGCTCCTTTCTCGACATTGAGGGAGCTTTCGACAATGCCACCCACTCAAGTGTGGATCGGGCGCTGGTAGGACGAGGTGTGCAGGCAACCATCCACAAGTGGATAGCTGAGCTGCTGCATACCAGAATAGCTGAAACTGACACTGGTAACGGCGTGGTTCAGCTTAAAACAGTTAAAGGCTGCCCATAAGGAGGAGTTTTGGTCTCGATTACTGTGGAGCCTTTTAGTAGATGAACTATTGCAGATATTCACATCAAATGGTATCCGCTGTCAAGGTTACGCGGATGACATAGTGATTATCGCAAGATGTAGATTTCCGAATACCCTCTGTGAAACTATTCATAGAGGGCTCCAACTAGCAAACAGATGGTGCACCGATGTAGGGCTAAGCATCAATCCGTCTAAGACAGTCATAGTTCCCTTTACCAGAAAAAGAAAGCTGAAGGGTATAAGAACCATAGCTGTGGAGGGGTCCCAGCCATTATTGCCACGGAGGTAAAGTATCTGGGTGTAATCTTGGATTCTAAGCTTCTGTGGAAGAGTCATGTGTGTTGAACTTTGCAAGAGAAGGTTTCGGTAAAGGCAAGGTTCTATTGTCCAAAAGCGGGAGAAGTTGGGTAATCAGAACCCACTTGCTCTTTTTCCGAGAGACGATATGAATAAGGTAATAGCAGGGCTGCTCAACAAACGAAACGATACCATTTTGTTTTGTTAACGAGCAAAATTAACTTAACGAAATGAGTTTGTTGCGTTTTGGCGCCATGTTATCAAAACGAAATCAAATCGTTAATGTTGCATCGTTATAAAATTTCCGTTTTCGTTAATTTTAATGTGCCTAAAAGTATGCAACGCTTCTGTTTGAAATGTTTCAACCGAAACAAGAGAAAACATTTCGGAACGGTTAAATTTAACGTTTAAATGCATCCTTGGGTAATAGTTTTTGAAAAGTTTTTCAAAGTAGATATTTTAAGTAACAAAACGTCTTGGGACCCCTCTATTTTAGAGTACAGGGTTCGAGAAAGTACACTGCAGTGGTACACGGATGGCTCTAAGGTCTTGGAGGGCATTGGAGCAGGCGTTTTTGGTCCCAGGACCAGGTTGTCGCTGCCCATGGGTGCCTATCCTAGTATTTTCCAAGCGGAAATATATGCCATTAGCGTTTGTGCCGAGATAAATCTACGCAGGAACTATCGAGGAGAGAAAATTCTTATTCTCAGCGATAGCCAGGCGGATCTCAAGGCCCTTTCATCTTTCGAGGTAAAGTCCTCACTGGTCTTGGAGTGTATTAGTAGACTCAATGACCTAGCAAGGATAAATGACATCCGTCTTCTATAGGTGCCAGGTCATATAGGTATCTCTATCAATCCATCCATCAATGAGATGGCCGATCACCTAGCCAGAACAGCGGCCATCTCGGACCCTATAGGACCCGAGCCCATCTTCCCGATTGGTGCAAGTTCTATAAAGGAAGCACTCAGGAAGGAGACAAATCGGCTCAGGGAGCAGCAATTCAAGAGCATCCAGGGCCTTGTTCAGGCAAAGAAATTATTGGGAGGTTATAGCAACACGAGGTTTAAACAACTCATAAACTCCCCAAAAGCAAAACTTACGAGTCCTCACAGGTATCCTCACAGGTCACTGCAGGTTAAGAGGTCACCTGTACAAGATAGGTATCTGGTCAAATGACCTATGTCGCTTCTGCGATATATGGTCAGATGTGGCCTAAAGAGGAATACATACACTCCCTAAGTCCGGGTCCATCTTAAAATTTATGGATGCTCTCGGACTGGGGGGGGGGGTGTTGTAAGGTACTGAGGGCACAATAGATCTACAGGTCGCAGTGTCCTAATCTAATCTACCCTTCAACTGGTTCTGCCGCAGCTGTGAAGACCCAGGCTCAAAGGAGACAGTTGAGCATTTTCTATGCGAGTCCCCGGCCCTTGCTAGAATAAGGTTAAAGGCCCTCGGCAAACCTTTCCTGCAGAGTATTTCAGAGTGCAGCTTCCTCTCTTTGTATGATATACTGCGATTCATAAAAACCGTCTTATGGCTGTAGGTTGCACGAGATGTGGAATCAAAATGGCAGATCAGCTAATAGCTTGTTCACCAGGATGGCTATCCAATTAAACCAACCAACCAACCCAGTCTGTACTCCTCGCGAACATCACATGTTCATAAACTTGGTCGCTCTAAATATAAGTTGTTGAATTTTAACGCTCCATCATTTTTTTTTAACCCGCGATATACTTGAAAGTGGATAACATTTTTCTCAAATTTCGTTTAACACGAAACACTTATAATTATGAAATGTTAAAAAAATATTAATGGGGTTATCTTGCTTTATAGGCAAATAATCATCTTTTACTTTTGATTTTATATACTACAATAAAAAGATGAGTTCTTTAGAAATTAGAAAAGCAGTAATAGCAATCTAAAATTTTACGACACTATTAGTTGTATTGCTTTTATAAATCTTGTCTTAATAGCCCTCATTAGATATTTGAATTTCATAATCTGGAAACTTTTCTCTCAAAATCGTCTTGGTCTCAGCATGGTCTGCCTTCCCAAAGCCCTATAAATATAAATATGGTTTTTTTTTTAATTGATCAATTATACTCGTAAGGTAATGGTAAGAACCTGTGAATATCCATACACTTTTAAAAGCTTTAAGATGGGATTGTGTTCAATCCTTCCCCCGCCTAAGCATTCAAAGATTCGCTGGATCGATCATAAATGTCAGCTGAAAAGAAATATATTAAAAAAATGCTTGTATTTAGAATAAAGTTATATCTAATTTTGAATAAAGACTATCTGAGCTTTTGTGGCAATTGTCGCATTTAATTCCATAAAAGTTATTATTGTGGCTATTTACAATGAATTACAAGCAGAAGCTACCTTAAGGGAACAAAATTTTACGTGAGGAAGGGTATGAAAAGTGGCTTGAGATACTTTTATAGTCAAACAAGATCTATCATATCAATATATTGTAAACAAAAGTTTACAATTAACAAATTCAATTCATCCAAATACAATACCATTTTGGCCGAGCTTCTCCTACCATTTGTGGTGTGCGTCTTTATATTATACCCCAAATGGAGGGACCTACAGTTTTGTGCCGACTCCGAACGGCAGATGTATTTAATGAGAAGCTTTTTCATGGCAGAAATACCCTCGGAGGTTTGCCATTGCCTGCCGAGGGGTGACCGCTATTAGAAAAAACTTTTTCTATGATTAAGATTTTGCTTGCCCTGACTGAGATTCGAACCTCGAACTCACCGGCATATCAAGTTGTAGCACGCACCGCTACCAACTCGACCACAGCGGCCACCAATTCATCCAAATAATCAAACATAAAATGTACATAGTTATTTTAGAAGGTAACGTTGGAGCGTTGGAACTGAGTTGGGCATCAAGTGTACGCGGTTTACACCAGCAACCAAATCACATCTCCCGAAAAGATCTATGAACACCACATTGTTTTCCGGGAACGTGATGCCACAAGCTATATTTTAATCAGTTCTTCGGCGTGGCTCTTGCGGCTTACCAGCCTATACCCGCTGTTCTTTGCCGTGAACGCATCTTCCAAATCTGTACTAATTGGGCACAAAATACACAAAATAAATTCACAAAATATCCAAAAGTCTGATCAAAATCAAGACAAAATATTTATTTTATGAACGAAATGCAAAATACATTTTTCACAACTCAGCACGAATCAGATGTTAATAAACTTTGACATATATGTTCTTTTTAATTTAAACCAAGTTAAACAATTAAGATAAGATTACTTACACCGGCTCCTAACAAAAACTCAGAGCCAGGGAAAAAGCCACCTCCCCACTCTCGTCCGCTTGCTCATTCATTTCATTTGTTTTTAGCGCAGCTTGATTTAATATACATATTTGTGAAAAGTACACTGCGATTCAATTGATTAGGGGCACTATTGTAGCAATATGTTAATGCTTTCTGCTTTCAAAATATTTTGAGGACATGATTGTGTTGTATGCTTCTTAATTATAGTTATTTTAGTGTCTTTTGAATAGGGGCATTGATAAAGAGTAGATTATTTTTATTTACAGGGATGTGTTGTACATTATTATTTTCCACAGTCGTCGACTAACACTCTTGGTAAACGGTCGTGTTTCGATAGCGTTCGCTTTGTGTTACTATTCTTGACTCAGTTATACGTACATTCCAATAACCACTACCTTGTATTTGAGCTTTTCTTTCGTTTTTCTTTATTGTTTTTCGTTTGAAAGTTACCAACTTGCGTGAATTGAAAGTGAAACTTAACTTAACAATGCCCACAGGGGCGTACAATCCAGGGGACAATAGGTTCGCTACTTTAGCGTCCAATCCCAAACGCAAGAAGAAACGCCAAATATTCAGTTAATTTCCTCGGCTACCCGATATATGTAAGCAGATCAATACCCAACCCGAAATACGTGGATGTGTCCTTCAGCAACGTTGGAAAACCTCTATCACACTACTCTTGCTTTGCGGTACAAAGATCATTAAATATGATAAGCAAGGACATTGAAAAAATCTCTGAGCTCAGAGATGGCGATTTACTTTTTTAGTCAAGAACAAATATGCGGCGGAAAAATTCATTACCTCTTAACAACTACCGGGCCTTTGCGAAATCAGATGCAAATATCATGAAAACCTCATCTTTGTTAAAGGGACGGTATTTGCGCCGTACCTGAAATCACTGCCCGACGAGGAAATTACAAAATAACTAGAACCTGAGGGAGTTGTAAACGTTTTCAAATTCACTCACGAGATGCTCCTTGTGGACTGCAAGGATGAAGGTACCGCCACTTGGCTGGCAGATAGAATCCCACAGCCCGTGGAGGCCCAGAGCACAGGTAGGCAGGACTGCTGCGTCATTGGTACCACAGTGTACCACTAGCGCGGCCCCTGTCGAACCTCCGACGACTGGTTCGGTGGCAACAGTGCTGGCGAGCCAGCAAGGCATCTCTATATCAGCTCCAGTGGAAGCTGCTGAGCCATCCGACGTCGACGGCCCAGGCGAGCAAATACCTTCCACTCAGGAGCTTCTAGAAGGCATTGACCTAGGAAGAATCGAGCTGGATGTGCGGAGCGAGGGCTCTCGGACTTGGAAGAACCCCAGCTCTGACAGAACCACGTATGCGAGCAGCCCAGGTTAACCTGCATCATGCGGTGGCCGCTTCGGCGGTCATTGCAAGCAGGTTCTCCACGGAAGACCTGGGCTTTCTGCTCATCCAAGAACCGTGGACCTACAAAGGCCAGGTAAGGGGCCTAAATCAGAATCAAAACAAGATAATTTGGGACCTCTCCTGTGAGAGGCCCAGAGCATGCGTAGTGCTTAGAGCAGGTATAACTCACTTTTACAGTACAGAGTACTTAACCAAGGACCTAGTGGCGGTGCAGGCAACCATGACAGTTTCCGGCACGGAGATGGAGGTTGTCCTTGCATCGGCTTATTTTCCGGGGGACAACGCAAGTGTGCCGCCCCTAGAGGTACAACAGCTTGTGGAGCATTGCAGAAGGAAGCGGCTTCCACTCGCAAATGCCCATCATTTGGAATGGGGTAGTACCGACACAAACCCCAGGGGTGAGTGCCTTCTAGAATGCATAAGTAGCGTAGACCTAAGTATTCAAAATGTCGGGATCACTCCGACCTTGTCACTCTCAGCAATGGATTGGCTAGCCCTCTGATAACTCGATGGCAGGTCTCATCAGAGCCGTCATTGTCGGATCATAGGATTATCCAATTCGAACTGGCAGTGGGGATCCAGATAGGATGTCCAAGTAGGAACCCCAGAAGAACAAACTGGGCGAAGTTTGTAGAGACACTCCAGTCCAACCTACCTAGAGTAGAAGCTGGTCACAATAGAGGTGGCTGTATGGAGTTAGACTTTAGGGTAAACAGGCTAAACGAAACCATAACTGATGCCTTTAACTCCAGCTGCCCTGAGACAGCCTTACGCTGGCCTATCTCCCCGAGGTATGGCGTAGAGCTCGGGTGATCTTCATCCCGAAAATAGGTAAGAGGGATTACTCCCTTGCAAAATCTTTCAGGTCCATAAGCCTAACTCCTTTTATGCTTAAGGCAATGGAGAAGATAGTTGATAGAGATATAAGGTACAATACTCTCAAAGGAGAGCCTCTTCACGTCGATCAACACGCTTACAGAGTAGGCAGATCGACGGACCCAGCGCTCTTCACCCTGACTCGAGGTTATTTAGGAAGCCTTTGAGTGTGGAGAAACAGTGCTATGCTCCTTTCTCGACATTGAGGGAGCTTTCGACAATGCCACCCACTCAAGTGTGGATCGGGCGCTGGTAGGACGAGGTGTGCAGGCAACCATCCACAAGTGGATAGCTGAGCTGCTGCATACCAGAATAGCTGAAACTGACACTGGTAACGGCGTGGTTCAGCTTAAAACAGTTAAAGGCTGCCCATAAGGAGGAGTTTTGGTCTCGATTACTGTGGAGCCTTTTAGTAGATGACCTATTGCAGATATTCACATCAAATGGTATCCGCTGTCAAGGTTACGCGGATGACATAGTGATTATCGCAAGAGGTAGATTTCCGAATACCCTCTGTGAAATTATTCATAGAGGGCTCCAACTAGCAAACAGATGGTGCACCGATGTAGGGCTAAGCATCAATCCGTCTAAGACAGTCATAGTTCCCTTTACCAGAAAAAGAAAGCTGAAGGGTATAAGAACCATAGCTGTGGAGGGGTCCCAGCCATTATTGCCACGGAGGTAAAGTATCTGGGTGTAATCTTGGATTCTAAGCTTCTGTGGAAGAGTCATGTGTGTTGAACTTTGCAAGAGAAGGTTTCGGTAAAGGCAAGGTTCTATTGTCCAAAAGCGGGAGAAGTTGGGTAATCAGAACCCACTTGCTCTTTTTCCGAGAGACGATATGAATAAGGTAATAGCAGGGCTGCTCAACAAACGAAACGATACCATTTTGTTTTGTTAACGAGCAAAATTAACTTAACGAAATGAGTTTGTTGCGTTTTGGCGCCATGTTATCAAAACGAAATCAAATCGTTAATGTTGCATCGTTATAAAATTTCCGTTTTCGTTAATTTTAATGTGCCTAAAAGTATGCAACGCTTCTGTTTGCGGCGAGTGAATCTCCAACGTTTTTCTTAACGTTTTAACGTTAACGTCAGTATTTCGTTTCGGTTAAAAACGTAATGAAACTTATTATGATAATTGCTTTAACGATAATAATTTGAAATGTTTCAACCGAAACAAGAGAAAACATTTCGGAACGGTTAAATTTAACGTTTAAATGCATCCTTGGGTAATAGTTTTTGAAAAGTTTTTAGATATTTTGTAGATATTTTAAGTAACAAAACGTCTCAGGGAGCAGCAATTCAAGAGCATCCAGGGCCTTGTTCAGGCAAAGAAATTATTGGGAGGTTATAGCAACACGAGGTTTAAACAACTCATAAACTCCCCAAAAGCAAAACTTACGAGTCCTCACAGGTATCCTCACAGGTCACTGCAGGTTAAGAGGTCACCTGTACAAGATAGGTATCTGGTCAAATGACCTATGTCGCTTCTGCGATATATGGTCAGATGTGGCCTAAAGAGGAATACATACACTCCCTAAGTCCGGGTCCATCTTAAAATTTATGGATGCTCTCGGACTGGGGGGGGGGGGTGTTGTAAGGTACTGAGGGCACTATAGATCTACAGGTCGCAGTGTCCTAATCTAATCTACCCTTCAACTGGTTCTGCCGCAGCTGTGAAGACCCAGGCTCAAAGGAGACAGTTGAGCATTTTCTATGCGAGTCCCCGGCCCTTGCTAGAATAAGGTTAAAGGCCCTCGGCAAACCTTTCCTGCAGAGTATTTCAGAGTGCAGCTTCCTCTCTTTGTATGATATACTGCGGTTCATAAAAACCGTCTTATGGCTGTAGGTTGCACGAGATGTGGAATCAAAATGGCAGATCAGCTAATAGCTTGTTCACCAGGATGGCTATCCAATTAAACCAACCAACCAACCCAGTCTGTACTCCTCGCGAACATCACATGTTCATAAACTTGGTCGCTCTAAATATAAGTCGTTGAATTTTAACGCTCCATCATTTTTTTTTAACCCGCGATATACTTGAAAGTGGATAACATTTTTCTCAAATTTCGTTTAACACGAAACACTTATAATTATGAAATGTTAAAAAAATATTAATGGGGTTATCTTGCTTTATAGGCAAATAATCATCTTTTACTTTTGATTTTATATACTACAATAAAAAGATGAGTTCTTTAGAAATTAGAAAAGCAGTAATAGCAATCTAAAATTTTACGACACTATTAGTTGTATTGCTTTTATAAATCTTGTCTTAATAGCCCTCATTAGATATTTGAATTTCATAATCTGGAAACTTTTCTCTCAAAATCGTCTTGGTCTCAGCATGGTCTGCCTTCCCAAAGCCCTATAAATAAAAATATGGTTTTTTTTGAAATTCATCAATTATACTCGTAAGGTAATGGTAAGAACCTGTGAATATCCATACACTTTTAAAAGCTTTAAGATGGGATTGTGTTCAATCCTTCCCCCGCCTAAGCATTCCGTTTCCAGTCCAAGGCCTTTCAAAGAATCGCTGGATCGATCATAAATGTCAGCTGAAAAGAAATATATTAAAAAAATGCTTGTATTTAGAATAAAGTTATATCTAATTTAGAACAAAGACTATCTGAGCTTTTGTGGCAATTTTCGCATTTAATTCCATAAAAGTTATTATTGTGGCTATTTACAATGAATTACAAGCAGAAGCTACCTTAAGGGAACAAAATTTTACGTGAGAAAGGGTATGAAAAGTGGCTTGAGATACTTTTATAGTCAAACAAGATCTATCATATCAATATATTGTAAACAAAAGTTTACAATTAACAAATTCAATTCATCCAAATAATCAAACATAAAATGTACATAGTTATTTTAGAAGGTAACGTTGGAGCGTTGGAACTGAGTTGGGCATCAAGTGTACGCGGTTTACACCAGCAACCAAATCACATCTCCCGAAAAGATCTATGAACACCACATTGTTTTCCGGGAACGTGATGCCACAAGCCATATTTTAATCAGTCCTTCGGCGGGGCTCTTGCGGCTTACCAGCCTATACCCGCTGTTCTTTGCCGAGAACGCATCTTCCAAATCTGTACTAATTGGGCACAAAATACACAAAATAAATTCACAAAATATCCAAAAGTCTGATCAAAATCAAGACAAAATATTTATTTTATGAACGAAATGCAAAATACATTTTTCACAACTCAGCACGAATCAGATGTTAATAAACTTTGACAAATATGTTCTTTTTAATTTAAACCAAGTTAAACAATTAAGATAAGATTACTTACACCGGCTCCTAACAAAAACTCAGAGCCAGGGGAAAAGCCACCTCCCCACTCTCGTCCGCTTGCTCATTCATTTCATTTATTTTTAGCGCAGCTTGATTTAATATACATATTTGTGAAAAGTACACTGCGATTCAATTGATTAGGGGCACTATTGTAGCAATATGTTAATGCTTTCTGCTTTCAAAATATTTTGAGGACATGATTGTGTTGTATGCTTCTTAATTATAGTTATTTTAGTGTCTTTTGAATAGGGGCATTGATAAAGAGTGGATTATTTTTATTTACAGGGATGTGTTGTACATTATTATTTTCCACAGTCGTCGACTAACACTCTTGGTAAACGGTCGTGTTTCGATAGCGTTCGCTTTGTGTTACTATTCTTGACTCAGTTATACGTACATTCCAATAACCACTACCTTGTATTTGAGCTTTTCTTTCGTTTTTCTTTATTGTTTTTCGTTTGAAAGTTACCAACTTTGTTAAAGGGACGGTATTTGCGCCGTACCTGAAATCACTGCCCGACGAGGAAATTACAAAATAACTAGAACCTGAGGGAGTTGTAAACGTTTTCAAATTCACTCACGAGATTTTTACTCTGCTCAATTTCCCACTATAGTTTCCTTTGCCGATGTCATGTCGAACAACAAAAGTGTTCACATACCACCAACAACAAACCCAGAAATGTCAAAAGACGCAACACTTCCACAGCTATTACGAATCTTTATCGCTTACATTCCATCATGTAAAGCAACAACGTCTTCAAATATCTCTGAATCCACTCAACCCACACAAACAAACAATTCCGTAACTGCATATCCCATTACCCTTCTTACTAAGGGCTATTTCACCTCGACTCAACTAGATTCCGACTCGGAAAACGAACGATCAGACGAGGTAATGACCAGAAATTCTTTGAAGCCTGATGACCTTTAAGATACTCCAATGGAACCTACATGGGCTACATAATAACTTGAATGAATTAATAATAATAATAATAATAATAATAATAATAATTTAGCGCTTACACTATATAGCTCAGTGCTAGGCCGAACTTCCCCTACCATTTGTGGTGCGCGTCTTTATATTATACCACAAATGGAGGGACCTACAGTTTTGTGCCGACTCCGAACGGCAGATGTATTTAATGAGAAGCTTTTTCATGGCAGAAACACCCTCGGAGGTTTGCCATAGCCTGCTGAGGGGTGACCGCTTTTAGAAAAAAGTTTTTCTATGACTAAGTCACAATTATTTCCTTTTACATTCCACCGCAACAATCATTCACATGCTCAAACATGCTTGACTTAGCTTCCAGTATCACTACAGATGTGATATTGATTTCGAATAAAGCAAGAGGGAAAATAGTGGAAGATTTTATTCTTCTTAAGCATTTATGGCTAAGCCCCAACACATTTTACAACACATCAGACCTTTACGCACACATATATACATATGTATACACCCACATGTATGTGTTCAACGAGTTTAGCCCCAAAGCTCGCGTGTTCAACTGCCCTTGCACTCCATGGAAGTGACCATTTTTACTTACTCACAAGTCTTGTTATTCCGACGTCCAACCCAGGCTCTCCTAAGCCTAAGTTCATCACCCTAAGAGGAAACTAGACTCTGTTCCAACGTGTTGCAAATAAAACTCTTAAAAAATACCCACCCTCCTCCAAAGTTAACAAAGAATCGAAAAACTTGACGAAAACCATCCGCACTCGTTCCATTAACCCAAATTGCAACCCCAGAGATATCTCGACCAACATAAAAAGGCTTTCGGGAACCCATACTCCTACTTCAGTCAAAGTATTGGACACGGGCAATGGATCTATTTGTTCGAATGTAGATATTGCAAACAATTTCGGTTCCGTCTGGTCGAAACTCTCAGAAGACGGGAATTTCCAACCAGATCTTGTAGCTAAAAACTCAAATCTGAACAGAAGAGTATGCAAATAAGTCACCGTCATCAGGAGCCCGTAGAATCGAGACCCCCATTACGCGATTCGAGTTCGAGAGAACTATAAACGCATTGTCTGGCAAAACGCGAGGCCTTGACCGTATCACATATCCTTTGTTAAAGAAATTGCCTGTGGAAATCAAAACTAGAGTGATAGACCTGCACAATACTATTTTATTACCGGGTAAATTGCCACATACATGAAAAAATGCACTTGTTCTTCTGATTCCGAAACCAAATCAAGGCGTCACAAGTGCGGATACAGACCTTTATCGCTCTTGCCGTGCCCAACTAAAACGTTAGAGAAATTTGTGGTCAGCCGGCAAGTTATAAATGGAAGATGTTGCACTGTTATGAAGTCATTTTTAAAGAAAGGTTTATTATAGAAAACATAAGATATTATCGAACAACACCAAAATAACAGTAATCCATGAACTAAATAAAGGTTTTTCGTACCGTCGAATTGCGAATTTCTTGAAAATTTCTTTTGAATCCGTTAAAATTATTGCAAGCTCTAACGAAATTTCGATACCCAAGCAACGAGCTGGTCGACGATGCATCTTAACTGATCACGACAGAAGAGCAATTAACCGTTTGGTAATCTCAGGAGCAACAAAATCAGGTACTGACATTCAAAAGGAGTTGAAAAATATTCATGGAAAAGAGGTTTCGCGAATGACAGTTAACAGAGAATTAAAAAAAACTAGGATTCAAATCGAAACGTAAAATAAGGAAACCTCTACTTACTAAGCGGCATTGCGAATTAAGGCTCAAATTCGCTAAAACTTATCAGAATTGGACTCCAGAACATTGGACAAAGGTTTTTTGGAAGGATGAAAGCAAAATAAATTTAAATGGTTAGTAAAGCCGGTGTTGGAAAATTAATTCTAACTAAAGGAAATATGAATGCCGAGATGTACATTGACATATTACGTCAAGGATACGTTTCGTCCTTAGAAAAATTGGATATGAATAGCAGGGCCTCCATCTTAATGCAAGACACCGATCCTAAGCACAAAGCTAAAAAGACGACGGAGTACCTGGAGGGCCATCAAATTAGTACATTAGAGTGGCCCCTCAAAGTCCAGATCTTAACCCGATCGAGAATTTGTGGTTCATATTAAAAAAAGGGTTTACAACTATGCTATTCCGCCAAAAAACCAACAATAATTATTTGCCAGGTGTAAAGAAGTTTGGAATGCCATCACACAAAAGGAGTGTGAAGACATATGGCCTGTATCATAATGTTTACAATTGTAACATGTCTACAAGTTGATTCGCTTGTAGCTACAAGTTCTACAATTTTTGTAACACAATATTATTTTATAGTATATAATATATATTATTATAAAATTTATACACTTGTAGCTATCAGCGAAATATTCTACACTTGTAAATTCTACAAGTAGATGTGGTTTCTACAAGTATGTATTTGTAGATGAATTACAATTTTCGTTCCAATATACAAATTTTAAATAGCCTAGATTTAGTTATTTACGAACATTTGTTTTCGGCGGACGAAAAATTAAACTTCTTCTATTAATTAAATATGTCTTCAAAGCAAATAAAGTTGGGAAAAAAATTTTACTTTTTACAAAAATTTAAGGAAAATAAAGAAGTCCTATTTGGGGCCTTTTCCGACAAACTAAAAAAAAACAGATAAAGTTGAGAAGTGGAAAAAAGTAGCAAATTTAGCAAAGAGCCTTTGTTTAATTTCGTCAGAGAAAGATTGAACAAATGTATGTCAGAGACACACTTTGGCAAAATATGAAGAAAACCACAATGGTAATATATTGCATGTAATATTCTTTATTCTTGGTTTTTGTAACATTGCACAATGTTTCACAGCATTTAAAAATATTTGCTGCGAATACCGGATTTACTCGTAGATGGTTCAAACATGGAGCCCTGTTGAAAGCGATCTGCCCATGGTTCATTGGATCGTCATAGGTTGGTGGAATTAACCATTCCCGTAAAGGATACGCGGAATCCCCAAGTATCACAGCATTTGCATAATGTCTTCTACCGTTTGCCATTTCTCAGAACAACGGACTGGTTCGTAAAACTCGCGCAACTTGCACACTTCCAGACCAATTTGCCTTACATACATAATAAAATTCTACCGATACACCCTAGCAACATTTTCGTTTTCACTTTCGGAATCACTTGATATCGACAGCTATGTATGTTCACTGCAGAATACCTCATCAAACTAATTCTACCCAGCTTTCGAGATATGTATGTAGAAATGTAGTTATAATTGTAGAAAAATTCGTAACAAAACTGTACAAGTGTGTTTATTGTGTTACGGAAATCGACTACATACAGTTGTACAAAAAGTTCAGTAATTACAAGTGCGCCACTTGTAACTACAAGTTGCTTTGTTTTACAAAATATCTACAATTGTTTAACATATTTGAACACTTGTAGGACCTGTAGCGCTTGTGTTACAGGCCACTGTCAAATAACATTCCCAAGCGTATTCAAGCTTAAGGAGTTTACACAAAGTACTAGGAAGGCCCAAAAAGCGTTGTCTCAAAATTGCGCAAATGCCTTGAATTATTATTATATTTTTATTTTTTTATAATAAAAACAAACCAAATTTTTCTTTATTATATTAAGTATTAATCAAATTCAATAAAATTGCATTTATGAAATTAATTTAAAAGATTTTTGAATACAATGCGCAATTGTATTACATACTGTATGTAAGTATGTCATAAAAAACTTTGTACAACGATAGATCTAACGTTTAATAATGTATATATTAAGGGCTTTAATACTTTAAAAATTGTATTCAAGGCGAATTCTTAGAAGAAACGAGGGATTTTTTTACTAAAAATTTTCACTACATCCTATTTCAAAGTTACTAATTAAACGAAATATTGTGTAGCTTAATGAAAATAAAAACTATATCAAAGTTACATTACATATTGGTAAATATTGTGTAGTTTAACTGACATTGGAAAAAAGTGCCGCAGGCTAAAATTTTTAATAAAAAATCAATAAAAAATTAGTACAATCAAAGGCCACTATGACTATTATTCTTATTCTTTTATGCACATCACAGATATGGCAACACACTCATCTAATGTTATAGTCAACCATTTTGCGTGTATGCAAGTGCGCGATTAGTTTAATTTTATTTATTTAATATTTATTAATAAAACGTTTAAATATTAAGAGAAGCGGGGAACAATCCACTGGGTACCAGCGACCCACGCCCGCTGTAATGCCCGCCACGAAGCGCGGCAGTGACCTAGTAACACCACCAGAGCAGCCTTCTAGTAAGAGACAGCGAGATCAGCCGCCACTCCCCGATGTTTCGTCGGGCAGTCAAGGGGGTCAACGGGGGGTGAGCAGTCGCAGGCCACTCAGCAGTCCAGCTACTCGGCAGCCCTAAGGGGCATCCGGGTGGCTGTGCTGCCAAGAGAATACCCAGCGGCGGCCCTCAACTCGGACGACCTCACAAAGCTGCAGGACGCCATAGTTCGTGAGGTGTTTAAGGGGGCCTCCTTTCCCCTTTCCTTCTACGAGGTGTATTTCCACTCGGGTATGCTCCTCGTAGATTGCAAGGACGAGAGGACGGTAGGTTGACTCACCGGAGTAGCGGAAAAGCTGGAAAGGTGGGAGGGGCCGGTGATGTGTCAAGAGGGGGAATGAGATTCCTCCACTACACAACGTCTCGGTCTTCCTGCCGAGAAGTGCCAACGAATCGGCACAGTACGCGCTCCTGGCGACCCAAAACGAGGGTATACATTCCTCGGTATGGAGGGTCATCTCGAGCAGCACCGAAGACGGCGAGCCTAAAGCCCAGTGCCCAACGGACACTGGTTCCGCTACTCCTGCTACCGTGCCATCCGTAGAGGCGCCAGAGCGTGCGAGGACAGGTGTGCCCAGTTAAACACAATAAATGCAGCTATTGACAGCAGCCGGGGAGAGGAGATTCCCAATTCCGAGGAGCTCCTTGAGGGGTTAGATATGAGGAGACTTGAGCTGGGTATAGGTAACGAGGGTGACATACTACTTTCGGACCTAGAAGAGCCCGAGCTATAAGTCCGCCAGCATTATCAGTAGCCCAGGTCAACCTCCACCATGCGGTGGCCGCTTGTGCTTCTTTGAAACCATGGTGTATGATGATTCCAGAGCTGGATAGGAATGACGACAGCGACGAGTCATCCTGTGAGGATGAATAGTCAGGAACGGCCGAGCTGTCACGGACAGAATTATTGAGTTTTTAACCAACTGCTTAAGCGAGCACACGCATTCCTCCGCATTGCTTACGCATACATCCGACATACATTTTATATACCATATAAGCATTAAAAACTGTAATAAGAATTAAATAAATAAATAAAAATTAAAATCATTTACAATGCCGAAATCGTCTCGTTTTGTTAAAAATATTAGGTATATATTTATTCTCTTTTATATATTTCGCGAACTTGAAACACAGAAATTAAAATTTTGTTTAATTTTAACAAAACATAGAGAGCATACTTGAGATCATTCCGAAAACAGAAAACAGACGGTTATACTCACCAGGATGACTCAGGTTTCACCCAACCAAGGTTGTTGTTGTTGTTGTAGCGGCTAGCTACGCCCCACTCGACTGGCGGGCTCCCTCAATCATTATCGTCAAGCTCAACTAGGGAAAGGTCCAGGAAACGAGCCGTTTCAACAGGGTCGGACCATAGGGAGAGGGGTGTTAGTTGAGTAGGTTTGGTCGGGCATGTGAATAGGTGATTAGTGTCGTGCAGAGACTCTCCACATGCCGGGCAAGTGTTGGGAGTATCGGGCTTGATACTGGATAGGTTGGAGTTTAACCTGCTACAATATCCAGATCGGATTTGAGCCAGAGTGACGCGCGTCTCCCGAGGCAGCTGAAGCTCCTCAGCTGCTATAGGTGATGGTTGGACTCCCAGGACTGCACTCACAGGGCGGGTGTCGATGTATTTAGATACCGACTCCCTGTGAATGTTGTTCAGAAATTGTCGGTACGTCCTTGGGTCCAGCGGCAAGCGTATGTAAGTCTGGACCTCGTCCGTCAGTTGTGAGAGGTGTCCCCTGATGTGCCTGGGTGCCGGCTCCAGCGCGAGCAAGACTCTTTTAGGGTGCCCCGGACGGTGGCACCTTACTAAGGTATGCTACTCCCGCAGTGCCCAATTTTTCCAGCATCAACATGTTTAACCCGTCTGGGCTATTGGATTTGGAGGCTTTCGCCTTCCCGATGGCTTCCTTCACCACAGTGCTAGAGGACAATTGGTGCGCTGGATTTTTGTTTGCGCAGCCATCTCGTTATTGACCGTTTGGATTTGTCGGCCGAACGGTCCGACGAGGCGTGGTCTCCAAAGAAGATTTCTGTAGGTGTGGCGGTCCAAGGCAACATAGTTGGCAGGTCTGTCAATCGAGATGATAATGGGTAGGTGATCTGATGCAAGCGATAGCATAGGTCGCCACGTTATGCTATTTATCAGACCCGCGCTAGCTATTGTTAGATCTGGCGAGCTGCTGCAACTACTCACTACCCTGGTGGGGGCTTCGTCGTTCATTGTGCAGAATGTCGAATCGTCTATCTGCTCTGCCAAAATATTTCTCCTACGATCGTTTGGTAGGCTTGAGAACCAAAGATCGTGATGCGCGTTGAAGTCTCCAACTACCAAAAGGTTTTCACCACTGAGGAGCGCACCTATGTCAAGGTGATATCCAGCGGGGCAGCAGGAGACAGGGGGTAATATATATATTAAATATTTCGAGCTCGACATCGATCGGAGTCTCGTCTGTCTCGGTAAGGTTGTCACGTTGAGGGGGGTGAGGGACTGGATCCGAGGGCCGGTCCGTCCCGGCTGCGCATCCCGCTGTGGTTGTGAGGGCCCAACGGTTGTAGTGGGCGGTGTCGTGAGCGACACTTGCGGGGGGTTGTTGCGGCAGCAGGAAGCAGTAAAGCTCTCAGACCAGTCCCTTGTGGTGCGTAGGCCAGAGCACGCCAGGAAGTGGCACCAGCCCTGGCCGGCGTTACACCTGATCGAGCAGGCATTCCGGTGCACTCTGGCCCGGCATACACAACAGATGGTGGGGGCAACCTGTAGTTGCTGGTTGGCGCCACGTGTGGTGGAGCGAGGGGGGGAGGGGAGGTTTGGTGTTGCTGTGAGCTCTGGGAAGCCGTAGTGGCAGGAGGGGTGCGTTAAGGCACCGGCGCGGGGGGCGTAAAGGGGGGAAGCCGTGGAGGCTTGGGGCGCTTGAGTGCGCGAGCAACACTGGCCCCCTCCGTTGCACGAATTACACCTCACCGAAGTGGAATTCGGATGGAGCCTTCTCTGGCAGAAGCAGCAGAAATGGGTTTCTGGGCCAGGGTTAGACTCGACGCCCGCCCTGGCCAGAAGTATGAGTAGCAAACCTGCTGCAAGGTATTGCACCCAAGAGGAAATAAGATTGGGGGTGTCCGGCAGCCTAAGGGCCAGTTTTTCAGTGCTGGTTTAAACTCAGTTTAAACGGAGTTTAGTTAAACTCAGATTAAATTTAAACTAAGTTTAAACTGGACAGTTGTTTTTCAGTGCAAGTTTAAGGCCGTAGTTAACATTGGCCATTTTGTAAGGCAACATTGTTTTTTTCTTTATCTAGATAAGACAACAGCTGATGTTTGTTGACAATTTGATGCCATTGCTAAATAATCCTTTTCGTCAAAAATATCAAAATGATTCGGATGAGTAGATATTACTCTTTTTCTTCTTAATATAGTAATTGTAAGTATTTCGCTTACTTCTGTGTCACTGTAGTCACTTTCACCAGAGGAAATATCCATTTTTTTAAAATAAAAATTCAATTAGAGGACCTTGCGGTCAAATATTTGTTGCAACCAAAATAAAGTAGTTGGCGAACAGCTGATTCGTTAAACGGAGTTTAACCGTGCCAGATCGGCCGTTTAAACTTAGTTTAAACTACGTTTAAAGTTGACTGAAAAACAAGCATGCTAAGTTTAAACGGCAAACAGAGTTTAACTTGCACTGAAAAACTGGCCCTAAGTGGGGTTAGGTCGCCGAAACAACAGTCCTTGGTCGGATGAAATCCGAGTCTCTTCGGTAGCGTAGAACCGATTGTTGTGGAAGTGGAGGTTGTTGTTGTTGTTGTAGCGGCTAGCTACACCCCACTGGGTTGGCGGACTCTCTCAATCGTTATCGTCAAGCTCAACTAACGAAAGGTTCAGGAAACGAGCCGTTTCAACAGGGTCGGACCATAGGGAGAGGGGTGTTAGTTGAGTAGGTTTGGCCGGGCATGTGAATAGGTGATTGGTGTCGTGCGGAGACTCTTCACATGCCGGGCACGTGTTGGGGGTGTCGGGGTTGATCCTGGATAGGTAGGAGTTTAACCTGCTATAATATCCAGATCTGAGCTGGGCCAGAGTAACGCGGGTCTCACGAGGCAGCTGGAGCTCCTCAGCTGCAATGGGTGGTGGTTGGACTCCCAGGACTGCACTCACAGGGCGGGTGTCGATGTATTTGGACACCGACTCCCTGTGGATGCTGTCCAGAGCCTGTCCTTGGGTCCAGCGGTCGGTGTACGTATGTCTGGACCTCGTCCGTCAGTTGTGAGAGATGTCCCCTGATGTGCCTGGGTGCCGGCTCCAGCGCGAGCAGGTCTCTATTGGGGTGCCCCGGACGGTGGCATCCCAGTAGAAACTGCTTTGTGAGCATAATGTTGTGCTCCTGCACTGGGAGCACGTTAGCCTCATGGTAGAGGTGATCCACAGGCGTCATCAGGAGACATCCCGTCACTGTCCTGAGTGCGGCGTTCTGACAGGTCTCTAGTCTTGACCACTGAGTCCTGCTAGTTCCAGGCGACCAAATTGGCGCGGCATAATTTAGAACCGGCCGGCCAATCGCCTTGTATGTTGCCAACAACGTTTCTTTGTCTTTGCCCCAAGTGCTGCTGGCGAGCGACTTGAGGACTTTGTTGCGGCTCTGTACCTTGTTGACGATTGCGGTTGTATGCGCTGAGAAGGAGACCAGGCTGTCGAGGGTGACTCCCAGGATCTTCGGGTGGTTAACCGTCGGAATGGGGGTCCCCTCGATGTGGATGTCGAGGGTGAGCCCGACCTCCTTCGTCCAAGATGTGAAAAGGGTCGCCGTGGACTTAGCAGGAGACAGCGTCAAATTCCGTCCTGTAAAGTAGTGAGCAAGGTCTGGGAGGTAGCTGTTCACTTTGGAGCACAAGCCATCAATTCCATTGCCGGTAGCCATTATCGTGCAGTCGTCGGCATACGAGACCAGTGTGACTCCCTCTGGCGGGGAAGGGAGTCGCGAGATATAGAAATTGAATAATAGGGGGGATAGGACGCCACCCTGTGGTACCCCCTGCTTAATTCTTCTCGCTTTTGACATTGAGTCACGGTAGCACACCGACGCTTGACGACCACACAGGTAGTTCGCGGTCCATCGCTTCAACGCCGCTGGGAGAGGTGAGGCCTCCACGTCCTTCAGCAAGATGGAGTGGCTGACTGTGTCGAAGGCCTTCGACAAGTCCAAAGCCACGAGGACGGTTCTCTCACAGGGGCGGTTGCCGTTGAGACCACGATTAACATGAGTGTTTATAGCGTTAAGTGCCGTTGTGGTGCTATGCACTTTCCGGAAGCCGTGTTGATGCTTCGCCGGGCTGAGGTGGTGGTTGAAATGCGGGAGCAGCAGGGCCTCAAGTGTCTTAACCACTGGAGAAAGCAGGGAGATCGGCCGATAGGACTCGCCTTGGCCGGCCGGTTTCCCTGGTTTCAGCAGTGGTATCACCCTACTGGTCTTCCAGATATCTGGAATGACCGAGGTGCATAGCGACAGATTGAGGACCCTGGTGAGATATGCTACTCCCGCGGTGCCCAATTTTTTCAGCATCAACATACTTAACCCGTCTGGGCCAATGGATTTGGAGGCTTTCGACTTCCCGATGGCTTCCTTCACCTCAGTGGTAGAGAGGACAATTGGTGCGCTTGGTGTTGACTTGCGCAGCCTTCTGGTGACTGACCGTTTGGTCCTGTCGGCCAAAGGATGCAGTGCAAATTGTCGACTAAAATAGTTCGCGCATCGCTTCGGGTCCGACTAGGCGTGGTCTCCAAAGTAGATTTCTGTTCGATCATCACGCCTCGTCGGGTTGGACAGAGACCTCACGTTCGACCATAATTTGCCCACTCCGGCACCGAGGTTGCAGGACTTCAGGTGCTCCCTCCACTTGTTCCGCTTATGATCGTTAACCAGGCGTTGGATCTCCGCGTTTAGTTGCCTAATACGGGGATTACCGGGGTCCGCCTGCCGAAGGTGGTCGCGTTCATCCGCCAGAGACACCGCCTCACCCGGGAAGTCAGGACGGATCACAGGGATCCTCCCTGCCGGAATGAAGTGGGCTGCAGCGGACTTCACCACCCCGCGGAACTCGCGCTCGCCAAAGCAAACGTCGGTTGGAGTCCAGAGAGCACTGAAGGCATCTTCAGTGAAATCCTCGAACCGCTCCCAGTTAGCTTTTTTGAAGTTGACATAGGTGTGGCGATCCGAGGCAACATAGTTGGCAGGTCTGTCAATCGAGATGACTATGGGTAGGTGGTCTGATGCAAGCGATAGCATAGGTCGCCACGTTATGCTATTTATCAGACCTGCGCTAGCTATTGTTAGATCTGGCGAGCTGCTGCAACTACCCACAATCCGGGTGGCGGCTTCGTCGTTCATGGTGCAGAATGTCGAATCGTCTATCTGCTCTGCCAAAATATTTCCCCTACGATCATTTGATAGGCTTGAGAACCAAAGATCGTGATGCGCATTAAAGTCTACGACTACCAAACGGTTTTCACCACTGAGGAGCGCACCTATGTCAGGGTGATATCCAGCGGGGCAGCAGGAGCTCGACATCGCCTGACCGGACAGCAATCCCTTGACATTCTAAGGTGCTGTCCCTTGGGTCGATGTCTGCATCGATGAGACGATACTGCACGGTGTTGTGTAGAATGAAGGCTAGGCCTCCACCATTATCTCGCTCGCGATCTCTACGAAGCACGTTGTAACCGTCGCAGTTCGTTAACGTTGAGCTGCGACGTAGCTTCGTTTCTTGGACCGCAGCAATTAACAGCCCGTGCCGAGCCATGAAGGCAACCACCTCCGAGATCTTGCTCGAGAGTCTGTTGCAGTTGAACTGTAGGAGTCCGTCTGTCTCGGTAAGGTTGTCGCGTTGAGAGGGGTGAGGGAATGGATCCGAGGGCCGGCCCGTCCCGGCTGTGCATCCCGCTGTGGTTGTAAAGGCCCAACGGTTGTTGTGGGCGGTGTCGTGAGCGACACTGGCGGGGGGTTGTTGCGGCAGCAGGAAGCGGTAAAGCTCACGGACCAGTCCCTTGTGGTGCGTAGGCCAGAGCACGCCCGGAAGTGGCACCAGCCCTGGCAGGCATTACACCTGACGGAGCAGGCATTCCGGTGCACTCTGGCCCGGCATACACAGCAGATGGTGGGGGCAACCAGTAGTTGCTGGTTGGCGCCACGTGTGGTGGAGCGAGGGGTGGGGAAATTTGGTGTTGCTGTGAGCTCCGGGGGGCCGTAGAGGCAGGAGGGGTGCTCTGAGGCACCGGCGCGGGGGCGCAAGGGGGGATGCCGTGGAGGCTTGGGGCGCTTGAGTGCGCGAGCAACACTGGCCCACATAGGATGTGGACCACTCCCTAGTTTTCTTAAGGCCTGAGCAGACCTTAAGATGGCACCATCCGTTGCACGAATTACACCTCACCGACGTGGAATTCGGATGGAGCCTTCTCTGGCAGATGCAGCAGAAGTAGGTTTCTGGGCCAGGGTTAGGCTCGACGCCCGCCCTGGCCAGAAGTATGAGTAGCAATCCTGCTGCAAGGTATTGCACCCAGGGGGAAGATAAGATTGGGGGTGTCCGGCAGCCTAAGTGGGGTTAGGTCGCCGAAAAATTAGTCCTTGGTCGGATGAAATCCGAGTCACTTCGGTAGCGTAGAACCGACTGTTGTGGAAGTGGTGGAAGTGGAGGTCATGGCCATCAGTGTGTGCGCTGAGATAAACATGAGTAGAAAATACCGCAACGAGACGATTCTCATTTCGAGCGACAGCCAAGCCGCGCTCAGGGCTCTCTCCTCCTATGAAATAAACTTATCGTTGGTCATGGAGTGCTTTGAGAGACTGACCGCCCTGGCGGTGAAGAACCGGATTTAACTCCTCTGGGTACCAGATCACAAAGGGCAACGAAACTGCTGATCTGCTAGCCAGAACGGCGGCGGCCTCCGCTCCTGTTGGACCTGATCCTATCCTGGCAGTGGGTCCAAACACGATTAAAGAGATGCTAAGGAAGGAGACTATCAGACTGACGAGCCAACACTGGAGCAAGCTAGCAGGCCTCAAACAGGCCAAGTCTCTCCTTGGAGGATACAACCTGAGAAGACACAGGATGTTCATAAATCTGCCCAAGGAGAAACTAAGAATCATAACAGGTGACCTTTGTCGCTTCTGAGACGCAGGAAAAGAAACACCACAGCATCTTCTCTTAGAGTGTGATGCGGTGGCTCGCAGATGTGGAGAGTTTCCGCACCAACCGCCTATTCACATGCCTATTCACATACTAAACATTTTCCACGTAAATAAACCAAATTTTGTAGACCGCACAAAATATAAGTGATAAGTGTAATTTTGACTGAACATTTGCTGGTGGTAGTGAAGAAAATTTAACAAAAATTTTTTTAAATAGTATTATTAATAAAATTAAAACAGTTGTGGAGCGCCAGGGCTCCGCTGTCACTAGCTGGTGCCGTTGCCGTTATTACGGCTGCTGCTACGGCTACTGCCGCCATGTGGAGCGCCAGGGCTCCGCTGCCACGCACTGGTGTTGTTGCTGTCGTCGCGCTCCGGTGCGTCCACAAACCAAAAAATACAAAAACAGTATGTCGGCCACTTGCCGGTAGAAAATATTTAAAAATGTTTCTAAGAAAAAAATAGGAACCGAACTATTCGCTTTTAAGTGCGCGCAATGAATGGCGTTCTTTTTATTTTTCACTTAGATCCTAAACTTAGCTGTAATTACAAACTAGTACTAAAAGTAATAGATCTTAGGTGTAGGGTTGTATTTTATAAGCTTAGTACTAAATTAAATATCTTATTAGGTAGAGTTGCAACTTGTAATTTGTTGCCATTACATCACCCTCCTTTGAAAAAGAAGGATGTAGCAAGGTGATCAGTCTTGCTATATCCTTCTGCACATATGTAATTAATAGAAAATAATAAACTTAAAATTAACAATAATTTTAGTCTTATAAGTTAAGTTTTTAAAAGATATTTTAAAATTAGGTAATTATTCTAATTTTAATAGCCATAATATTATATATAAATGTATGTAGATTTTTATATTGTATGTTTAAGTGTATTTTGGAATTATATAGGCTTAAATTAAAAAGATGAAGTCTATTCAGTTTAACATTACCATTCTTAGGGTAAGTGTAAGTTTAAATTTATATTTTGAATATATTTTTTTCATACATATTTTAATTTTCATTGTATTTTGATTTTAATATAATTAAAGTTTTTGTAGCCAATTTTTATATAAGAATTATAAAAAAATTTTGAATTTTCTTTTTGTTTTGTACAGGTGTGGTTTAATTTTGTTTGTTTTAACATGTATCAATAGTAAAGTATAGCATTAGCCATATCTATAAAATTTTTATTCAATTCATTTTGTGTATACGGTTTTTGTGTACTGTCTTTTCTTTCTTTTTCTCTTTATCAAAAATTGTTACGTTTACACCGTCAATTTTTGTTATAACGTACGGGCCTTGGTATATGTTTGCATGTTTATCTCGTGGTTCTTTTTGAATTAAAACCAAATCATTTATGTTAACTGATAAAGGACGTGCGGTTTTATCATATAGATTTTTATTTCGCGTTTTATGTTTGTTAATAAGTTCTTTTGCGAGTATGTGTGATTTTTGCATTCTATATTTTGCTTCCTTTGCATAATTTTCAACGTTATATATTGGATCGATTTTTTCTTTTTGTAATTCATTTGGCAAAATAACTTTTCTACCAAATACTAATTCGAATGGAGTAAATTTGTAATCAAAAACTGTGTTTTTTGTTGTGTTATGCAAAAATGTAAAATATTTTAGATATACGTCCCAATCGGAATATGTTTCTTCTAAGTATGCACGCAAATATTCGTTAAATACCCTATGGTTCCGTTCAATTGTACCAACGGTTTCATGATGGTATGCGGTTGAAAAATTATGTTCGATTTTTAAAATTTTCGTTAATTCTTGAAAAATATCGTTTTTGAATTCTGTACCTAAATCGGATTTAATAGAACTCATGGTACCATATGTTAACACGAAACTCTCAAAAATGGCAGATGCAATTGTTTTAGCACTTTTGTCTGGAATAGCTACCGTTACTAAATATTTAGTTAAATCGCATATAATGGTAAGTGCGAACTTATTACCATTATTCGACTCAGGTAAGGGTCCTATTGTATCAATAACTACAATGTCGAATGGTTTGCAAGGTGTTGGTGTAAGAACAAGATTTTCTTTAGTTTTAGGCTTAACTTTGTTTAATAAACATTTTTCGCAACTTTTTACAAATTTAGCAATGTCACGAGTCATGTTTTTCCAATAGTATTTTGTACGTATTTTTGCATAAAGTTTTTTGTTTCCGCAATGTCCTCCTGCAAGCGGGTCAGTATGGTAAATTGTCATTAGTTTTTGTTTCTGATCGTCGTTGTCTACAGTCTCTACTGGATCTGTTAGTATAATTTGTAATTTCTTTAAAATTTTGTTTCCGCTGTTTTTTAATTCTGATATAGAAAAATATTTGAAAAATATATCGTTTTTTGGCCATTCAAAATGTTTAATGTTGCGATTGCCGGCTTCGTTTTCGAGCCTCGAAAGTAAGTCATCTAAATTCGTTATTTCGTTAACAACCTCGACATTAAGCAAATCGATTTTTTTGTGTTTTAAATGTGCACATATTTGTAAATTTGAAATTTTGTTATTTTTATCGTGATTTATTGTTGATCTAATACGCGGTATTTTTTTTGAAAAATTAAATGCAAATTTGTCATAAACGTTTAAAGTCTGCGTTGAATTGTCTATGTCGCTGTTTTGTATTTCTGTTTCGTTAAGTTTTTTAGTCATCGTTCTGGTTTTAACTGCAAGAACGTGTTTCGTTGATTCCCTAATCTCGTCAATGGAAATGCGTGAAAGTGCGTCGGCACTGACGTTTGATTTACCTTTAATGTACTCTATAATGAAATTATATTCGGCTAATTCGAGTCGAATTCTCGCAAGTTTTGAAGATGGATCCTTCATATTGAAAAGAAAAACTAGTGGTCTGTGATCTGATTTGACAAGGAAGTTAGTTCCGTAAATGTATGGACGAAATTGTTTTATGGCAAAGTAAATGGCTAAAAGTTCCAACTCTATAATTGGTTTTTTCTGTTCTGCTTTATTAAATGCTTTAGAAGCGAAACAAATAGGCAGATCGCTACCTTGCTGTTCTTGGCTAAGAATAGCGCCACATCCGGTTTTTGAAGCATCAACTGTAATAATAAATTGTTTGGAAAAGTCTGGATATTGTAGCAACTTAGGTGACATTAACGCTGATTTTAGTGATTCGAAAGCTTTCTCGCACTCGCTGTCCCAAATAAATTCTACTTTTTTTCTGTTTAAACGATTCAAGGGTGCGGCTAGAGACGCAAAGTTAGGTATAAACCTTCGGTAATAATTTGCAAATGCAACGAATCGTCGTACTGCGTCTTTGTCAGTCGGTTTTGTATATTTTTTAATTGCGTTAATTTTGGAATCGTCTGGCAACAAACCCGTTGCCGAACATTTGTGTCCTAAAAATGTTACTTCTGGCCTTAGAAAATTGCACTTATTTGGATTAAGTTTTAGGTTAAAAGATCGACATGTATCGAAAACTTTTGAAAGGTTTTTAATGTGATGTGATTCACTACAGCCTATGACGATGATATCGTCGACGTACAAAAATGCTACATTAGCCGGAATACCTGAAAAAGCGATTGTCATCATTCGTGTAAACGAATTTGGTGCTACATTCAAGCCAAAAGGCAAAACTTTCCATCTAAATGCTCCACGTTCGGTGCTAAAAGAAGTAATATCGCGTGAATCTGTATGCAAGGGGATTTGATGAAATCCAGAGAACAGGTCTAGTGTCGAAAAATAGTTTTGCTCGACCAAGGTTATCTAAAATGTCATCAACACGTGCCAAAGGGAACTTGTCTGCAATTAGTTTTTTATTGACTGCACGAAAATCTACGCACATACGATATGCTTTTCGCCCATCATTGTTTTTTTTGGAACTATAATTAAAGGACTGTTGTAATTTGAGTAACTTGGTTCGATAAGGTCATTGTTTAACAATTTATTCACTTGGCTATTTATTTCCTCACGCTGAGAATATGGTAATCTGTAATTTTTTATGTAAACGGGGTTTGTGTCTGTCAGTCTTAATTTTTGTTCGTAAAAATTGTTTAATGTCATTTTGTCGTCAGGCAGAGCGAATATATCTGCATATTCTAGACATAAGTCGAGTAATTTGCTTGCGTTATTGCTTTGGATTTGTTTTTTTTTAAATTTTACTAAGTTCTTCTGTCCGGTTATCGTCCTTCGTCGTCTTTTTTATGGAATACACATGATAATTGGAAAGTTTATCGGTCCGAATATTACAGTTCTTTACGTATTTTACCTCGTCTGTGGTATTTATAATCTTGATAATTGGGTTGCTGGCATTAACAATGCATCTAGCTGTAAATACACCGTTATCAATTTCTTGTGAGTCCACGAAGAGTGACTCCGGTTGCTTGTCTAAATCAAAGAGTCGAAAAACTTCGCATCTGGGAGGTATAACACAGTTATCGCTTTCTGTCCCGTGAAGAATCGGAATCGCGACTTTTTCATTGCCTACCCAGAAGGAAATACGGTTGTTTGCATAGCTAATAACACACTTGTTTGTTTTTAAAAAATCTTTACCCAGTATACCATCAGATGGAATATTAAAATCGTCATTCACCACGTGTAAATTATGTTTTATAGAAAAGTTCGAAAAATTTAAATTTGCGGTTATTTTACCTAAAGTAGAAACACTATTAGAAGTGACACCAGTAATGCGGATAACATCGTCTGTATTGATTGAAAAATGTTTGTTTAAACTTGAAATTTTGATTAAAGAAATGTCGGCTTGCGTATCGACTAAAAACGTACGTAATTTGTTACATCCGGTAAAGTTTAATTGGATAAAGTCAGAATAATTTAAGTTAAGACAGTAAATGCCTATTGTTTTAGACAGATCGGTTAGATGTCCGTTTCTTGCTCCCCCAGTGTTCGCGCCTGAGGGGCCAGGGCGTTTAAAGTCCGCACATTAGAAAAATTTCCACTATTATTGTTAGTTCCGTTGGTATTGTTGTTTCTGTTTTGCGTATTGTTGTTAAAATTGTTTACGGTACCCCTAGTACTGTTGTTATTGTACCTAGTATTGTTGCCATTGTTGTTTGACCTGTAGTTATTGCCGTTGTCGTTGTATCTATAGTTGTTGCCATTATTGTTGTACCTAAAGTTGTTGTTATTATTGTTGTACCTGAAATTGTTTGCGTCATTGTTGTACCTAAAGTTGTTTGCGTTATTGCTGTACCTAAAGTTGTTGTTATTATTGTTGTATCTATTAAAATTTTGAAAATTACTTCGAAAATTATTTGCTCTGTTATTGTTTAATTGGAACGCTAATACTTGTCTCTCTTTTGCTTGGTTATTTTGTTCTACGATCATTTTTGCTACTACGTCCTTTGAATCATTGAAGTTTGTTGATGCTAAAATTGACTTAACTAAGTCAGAACGCGTATTTAATCTGCATACATTTATAGTTTGTTCAACTGCCATTTCTTGGGCTTTAGCTTGTGTCATACCTTCAGTGATTAAAGAACGTCGCAGTGCATCAGATAGCTCCTCGACACGTTTGGCAAATTCTGTATAATTGTTGTTCACAATGGTCAAAGTTGCAATTTTTCCAGCTACAACTTTTGAGTTGTCCGGTTTTATTCTACTACGTAACGCGTCTTTAATCTGAACAATGGAACTAATATCAGTTGGAATTGCCTCGCGTGCCTTGCCTTCAAGCTTTGATTTTAAAAATGCTATAAATGTACTTTGTAGGTTTTCTTCTGAGAGATCTTCAATTAAATTAATTTTATCTATAAATGATTCAAGTGCTAGCGGATCACCGTTGTAATTTTCCCTAATGATTGATGCACAAAGGCTAATAAAAGATTTTTTCTGTTCCGGAGTTGCCATTTTTGTATCGTCAGTACTCAAATTTAAATTAATATTTGCTAATGATTCGAATCCTAAAAGGTCTTCACTGATTGAAAAATCTGGCTGACCTGTGTCAGTATCTGACATTTGATGAAGCTTTGAAAATCTAAAAAAATCAATTTATTTATCTGAACGTTGAATTGTTGCTAAGTGCTATTGTATCGTATTGCAAATTTTTAGTTTAACTAACACTCTTTGGCAGAATTTATGAAAAAAAATAATTTTGAAATTTCGACTTAATGTGAAATATTTATTTGAAAAATGTTATAAAGTTCAACGTAGGCATAGTACGACAATGCACAGATCAAAAATTGTATTAAGGTTGCAAATTAATTATTTGTATTTTCGAAAAAAAAAAAAATTTGTTTTAAAGTCTGACTCACGACTAACACTGGAAGGCACCACCGAAAAGTTTTTGTTGAGAAAATATTTTTAAATTATTGCAAAAGTTAATATTTGAAGAAATATTAGTAAGTGTTTTCACACTACTGTATGCAAAGCTGAAATTCCGATGAAAAAACAGTAACACAAATGTATATAGGTAATTAAGCATGTATTGGGTTGGCTATGTAGGTAATATAAACGTATGATTAGAAAAGTACAGTAAGCAAAAATACAAAAACAGTAAGAATACCTGTATGTATGTAGTATATAATGTAAAGGTATATAGTAAAAAGTACAGTAGTTGAAAAACTAAAAAGTTACGGTATATAATCCAAATTGTACAGTTGTACGCAAAAGTGAAAAGGTATTGGCATATATGTATGTATGAATATAATATAAAAGTATTTTTCCAAAAGTACAGTAGTTTAAAAAGTTAACAGTTACGTTATATAATGCAAATTGTACAGTAGTACGCGAAAGTGAAAAAATTTAATTTTAATACAAAATATGTACATATGTCGTTATATATTTTCCGCACACTGTGCGCCATACCCAACGCTGCAAAAGCCGCTACTTGCTTGATGTGTATGTATATACTGGAACACTGCTGTTATCCCGCGCTGGTGGACCCTTGTAGATGTTGTTGTACCGCTGCTTTTCCATCGATGTTGGCTGTACCGAAGCCAGAAAATCCGTTTGTCGGTTAATAACGGCGCTTTGTTATGGCGTGGTTTGCAATATTTAAAATTTTGTTTTTGTTTGGCAATTTATATAACTGTATTTTTTTTGTGAAAATTTGGTACCACCGCTTTTTTTTTTTTTAAATGTTTTTTATTGTTTTTTCGAAAATTGTAAACTTCTTTGTTTGAAAATTTGGTACCACCGCTTTTTTTGTATTTTAAAATGTTTTTTTTTTGTAGTTATGTCGAAAATTATAAATGTGTTCGTTTGAAAATTTTGGTACCACCGCTTTTTTTGTATATTTTTTTTTTTTTTTTTTTTGGTTTTATATTTACCGTTTAAAACTTGTTCATTTTTATTAATTTAAATTAATTTTAAATTCAGTTCGTTTTTTTTTTTTGTTTAAAATTTTGTTAATTTATTTTTGAAATAATTATGTATATTCAAAAATTTCAATGTTTTTTTTTTGTATTTGATTTCGGTTTAAAAAAAAAATCATTCCATTTTATTTGCAAAATGTCAAATGTTTTTTTTTTTTTTTTTTTTTTTTTTTTTTTTTTTTTTTACCACCACCTAGCTACAGCCACTATGCACTTATTTTGTGCTGGAAAGTTATATAGTTTTGAAAAGTAAAGTTTTAGTTCTGTTCATTGGTTTATTTTTTTTGCTTTTGTGTTTAAATTCAATTAAATACATTTTTTTTTGTGTAATTCTTTTTGTAATTTTTTTTTGTAATTTTTTTTTTTTTTTTTTTTTTTTTTTTTTTTTTAATATATTTTTTGGATTTTATAAATTTTCTGTATTTTTATTCATTTTTTTTTTTTTTTTGCTTTTAATTGCTTTTAATCGGCTCTGCCCTTGGTTTTTGCCCGAGGGCCACGCAATCCCTTGGTTTTTGCTCGAGGGCCATCGCTATTCGCTGTCACGGTCGCCATGTGGAGCGCCAGGGCTCCGCTGTCACTAGCTGGTGCCGTTGCCGTTATTACGGCTGCTGCTACGGCTACTGCCGCCATGTGGAGCGCCAGGGCTCCGCTGCCACGCACTGGTGTTGTTGCTGTCGTCGCGCTCCGGTGCGTCCACAAACCAAAAAATACAAAAACAGTATGTCGGCCACTTGCCGGTAGAAAATATTTAAAAATGTTTCTAAGAAAAAAATAGGAACCGAACTATTCGCTTTTAAGTGCGCGCAATGAATGGCGTTCTTTTTATTTTTCACTTAGATCCTAAACTTAGCTGTAATTACAAACTAGTACTAAAAGTAATAGATCTTAGGTGTAGGGTTGTATTTTATAAGCTTAGTACTAAATTAAATATCTTATTAGGTAGAGTTGCAACTTGTAATTTGTTGCCATTACACAGTGATAGATGTAGAGAAAGAGGGGGAAATTTTTAGTATAGCGCCACATAAAAAGGGGGTGGTGGGCGGTGAGGGGGTGGGCGTGGCACACCTCCAAAAACACCATTAGAAAGGGAAAAGAATAAACATTTTAATAAGCCCCGATTTTTTATTAAAAATTTTCAATTTATAACTATTCAAAAAAATAACCCTGGCCGGACAAACTCCGATTAAATAAAGTACTCTTTAAATAAAGTACTTTACTTTACAGTGTATATGTATTTAATTGCTTGTATAAGACATGTAAGACATGCATATACATTGTATATTAAGCTTACTGGGTATATCAATTTCATCTTGGTGTCTCTTTCGCTCGTTGTTTTCAGTAGTTTGACAGATGTATGTGGAAGGAATTTTAGTGTTTTGTGTGCTTAAATATACAAATTTAATTTAATAATTGCGAAGTATTTAAATATACATATGTTGATTCTAAAATAGGTGAAAATTTATGGCACAATGTGTTAATAATATGGTGTGCCAAAATGAATGTATTAGTAGCTCCATATTAAGTGCAGTGAATGAAAATCAAACACCATATACATACATACATATGTATGTAGGTGAAAAATGCAAAAAAAAAGGCATTTTTAAAGTTAAATTCTGATAAAATTTGTGAATGGATTTTTGCAAAATGATAGTTAAACAAAAGTTTATTTAAGAAATGTTTAGTATAGTGCCGCATAAAAAAGGGTTGGTGGCGGTGAAGGAGGGGGCGTGGTACCCCTCCAAGGACACCGTTAGAAAGTGGAAAGATTAACTTTTTAATAAGCCCTCACTGGTTCCTCTAGACCCTAGGTGAGGCCCTAAGGAAGCCTTTAAAAATGACGAAAATTAAACTTTTTGCATACAAAATCGACACAAAGTTACCCAACAAACATTCTTTGTTAAACTCCAGACAATATGTGGGTTCATGACATATGTTATAAATGATGTATTTATTTATTTGTAAAAAGCACCACAGGCGCGATTTTTAATTACAAATTTTCAATATATTACGAATTATTTATTTATTTGTGAAAAGCGCCACAAGCGAAAATTTTCAATATTTTCAATTTATTACAAAGTATTGGGGTGGGATTCGATATAGCGCCGCATAAGTTTAGTTTACTGTGGCTAAACGCGTAAGCCAAATTGAAAAATTCCAATGCACATAGATGAACAACAAAATAAACTTTTGTTTAACTATCTTTTTGCAAAAATCCGTCCACAAATTTTAACAGAATTTAACTCTAAAAATGCTCTTTTTTTTGCATTTTTCACATATACATATGGTGTTGGAATTTTATTCACTGCAGTTAATATCGAGCCACTAATGCATTCATTTTGGCACACACATATTACTAACACATTGTGCTATCAGCTTTTACTGTTTTTAGAAACTAAAACTATTTAAATACTTTACATTTCTTAAATAAATAGTTGCATTTTTAAGCCCCGCACAAAAGACTAAAATTCTTGCCAAATGCATCTGTCAAACTACTGAAAACAACGAGCGAAGGAGAAACAAAACGGAAATTAATTCAAAAGTATATTAGTTTATTACAAATTTTCGCCTGCGGCGCTTTTCACTAATAAATATATATTTCGCGGCGCTATACCGAATATTAACCAAGTATTGATTTAGTTAGAAAACCGCCACAGGCCTTAATTGTGTATTGCAGAACTCTTTTCCGCGTACTTTTAGTTTACTGGGTTATATCAATTTTCTTTGTTTTCTCTTTCGCTCGCTGTTTTCAGCAGAGCTTTTCAGTAGTTTGACAGATGCATTTGGCATTATATTTAGTTTTATAAGCGGGGCTTAAATATGCAACTTTTTATTTAATAATTGCGAAGTATTTAAACTTTTGTTCATTCTAAAAACGTTGAAAATTGGTAGCACAATGTGTTATTAATATGTGTGTGCCAAAATGAATGCTTTAGTGGCTCTATATTAAGTGCAGTGAATGACAATCAAACACTTTATTTGTGAAAAATGCCAAAAAAAAAAGAGCATTTTCAAAGTTAAATTCTGATAAAATTTGTTGACGGATTTTTGCAAAATGATAGTTAAACAAAAGTTTAATTTGTTGTTCATCTATGTGCATTTGAATTTTTCAATTTGATGTACGCGTTTAGCCACAGTAAACCAAATTTATGCGGCACAATACTAAACCCGACCCGTTTATTTTGTTGTTCATCTACATATGTATGTGCATTTGAATTTTTCAATTTGGGTTACGCGTTTAGCCACAGTAAACCAAATTAATGCGGCGCTATACTAAACCCGACCCGAAAGATGGCATACCCCAACATCCCCACCAAGTTTCGTTAACAAATTCCTTCTCAGCCTTGGAGTTTACCATACAAATATTTTTTTCTTCAATTTTTTAAGTCACCACTTTTATTGACATGAAACCCATTTTTGGGACTAAATTTGATAGCTTTGTTGGAAATTGTGAGCTCACTTTTGCGAAATTTGTGGACGAACTGCTAAAAACCCTGATCGCATTATTGACTGTTATAACAGTTCATATATGAGAAAGTTAACATTTGAAAATAAACACAAAGCCTTTAACTCGAGTTTATGCGGCCAAACTTAATATATGTACTTAGGAACATTCTTTAAAACCAACCGTTCGCTGTTACTATATCGTCCGAAACCATAATTTTGCAGTTGAAATTCTAAATATAAACTTAAAATAAGCAATCCTTACAATGCCACTGACAATCTGCATAACCTCGTACAATGTTCTTTTGATTAGACTCGCTCTGCCCATATACTTTTATTAAAACATATTTGAACACCCCTTCCTCTATATCAACACTTGCTACTGCTTCCAATTTAGCATCAGCCATTTGTAAACGCCTTGGTAACTAAGAATACAAACAAATGAAACACGCAAGACTAGCTGTAAAAATAATGTTGGTCTTTACTGAACATTTTGGTCTAGTATGCTAGAGGTGTCAAACTATCGATTGTAGTGATTTGAAGAGTATAAACCATTGGGCACTGTCACACGGTCAATATTTATTTACGAGATCCATGTATCGTGATCCATATTGACCGTGTAGCATGCAATTTTGATTGATCGCGATCTGGATCGCAAAAAATTTTGAAATCCATCAATATGGATCGCGATCCATCAATACATATTGAACGTGTAGCGTTTCTTTTGCGATACGTCAGTACGCTTTGTATTTTCAAAAGAGTGGAGGTATAATTTTGGATGCGTTGTGTTAATTTTTGGGTAATTCTCTAGTTTAGGGGACAACGGCCAAAAAAGGTCGAAATTTTTCGATAGAGGTACCAATCGACGCGTCTCGGTCATTCGGTAGACATTCGAAAATAATTTTCGTGATCGTCTAATTCTTTATTAAGACGCATTTAACAAATTAAAACTCGTGTACTTTTGCCGCTCCTGATACCATGTTTTACTCCAGTACCTTCTCTTTACTTGTTTTTTTGATAAAAATGCTAATAATATAGCTAAACACGCAAGTTTTGTATTTTCTTGTTCCATTTCATTTATATATTTTGAACCATACAGCACAAAAACTATGTAAATACTGACGAGATAAATATTGAACGTGTAGCATACGTGCGCGATCCATCAATCCATCAATATGGATCGCGATCCAAATATCGCGATCCGTATTGACCGTGTGACAGTGCCCATTGTGTACCAATAACTATCCACAATGGTATCAACCACAGTATATACAGTACGCAACCTTTTCGATAATTTATCGAAAAATTCACCTCCCATAAGGACTTGGGTTTCGTGTTACTCTTTTTAACCAAAAAAATCTCTCTACTTTGGGCAGCAAGGAACTAAACAAGTTTTATTTTATTCATTAATAAATAAAAAGGGAAAACTTTCCAATAAGGAACCACGCTTTGAAAAAAACCACTTATAAGGGGGGGTAGAGGAGGGTCCTCTGATTCTAAATCTGAAAGTCTCACCCTCCGGAGACTTATAGTTTTTAAGTTATTTGCGTTTAAAGTTGCGAAAAATATCAATTTTAACCACACTTTCTCCTTTGTGCAGCAATGAAATGAAAATACCGTGCTGCCACACATGATGAAAATATGTCGAAAAAATTAAAATAATAAAGATTAGCCGTATTTTACGAGCTATTGAATTACAAATATTCCATATATTACTAGATATTGATGAAAATATGAAAATATGTAAATAATAAAGATTAACCGTATATTACGAGCTATTTAATTACAAAATTTCAATGTATTATTAGATATTGATTTATAGAAAAGCGGGCGATTTTTAATAAAAATGTTCAATATACTAGGAGATATTGTTTTATTTGAGAAAAGCGCCACAGATGAATATTTTTTATTCAAAAGTTTCAATATTTTACGAGACATTGTTTAATTCGAGAAAAGCGGCGCGATTTTTTATTAAAGATATGCAATATTTTACGAGATATTGATCAATTCGAGAAAAATGCCGCTGGGGAAAATTTGTATAAGATTTTGATTCATTCGATAAAATTTTAAATATTTTACGAGATTTTGATTTTTATGAGAAAAGGGCCGCTGGTGAAAAATGACCGAGATATTGAATTAATTTAGAAAAGCGCCGCAGGCGAAAATTTTTAATAAAAAATCGCGCGATTTTTTATTAAAAATTTTCAATATTTTACAAGACATTGGTTTATTCGGGCGATTATATCGGGCCATTTTTTATTAAAATTTTTCAATATTTTAATAGATATTGACGAGAAAATAAACTGATCTATAAAAATCGAAATAAATAATAAAAATGATAGTAATACGGTTTAAATAAATGTTTTGTGAAAATTGATACGAGATATTTATTTATTCTATAAAAGCGCCGCAGGCGAAAATTTTTAATAAAAAATCGCGCGATTTTTTATTAAAAATTTTCAATATTTTACAAGACATTGGTTTATTCGGGCGATTATATCGGGCCATTTTTATTAAAATTTTTCAATATTTTAATAGATATTGACGAGAAAATAAACTGATCTATAAAAATCGAAATAAATAATAAAAATGATAGTAATACGGTTTAAATAAATGTTTTGTGAAAATTGATACGAGATATTTATTTATTCTATAAAAGCGCCGCAGGCGAAAATTTTTAATAAAAAATCGCGCGATTTTTTATTAAAAATTTTCAATATTTTACAAGACATTGGTTTATTTGGGCGATTATATCGGGCCATTTTTTATTAAAAACTTTCAATATTTTACGTGATATTGACTTATTCGAGAAAAGAAACTGATCTATAAAAATCGAAATAAACAATAAAAATGCTAGTAATACGGTTTGAACACATGTTTTATTGCTTCTAACATTTTTTCAAATGGATCTTTCCTATTTTTTTCCACCGATTTCCGCCACAAATATTCCACCACAGAATCCGCAAAGCAGGCTCTATTATTGTAGTTCTCCTTTATAAAGAAGCGTTTAACAACGCGCCACTGTGCCTCGATCCTTTGGGTATGGGTCCCATCTGGCGCCACAAAGGGGTTGTCCGGATCGCTATGGTTCACTTTTCGGTGCTCATACCCATAATCCGAAAGGCAGTCGTACGCCTTCCAAAAATCGGTGCGAATAACGGATCCGACAGCGACGTGCTTTTGGATCAGAGGTATGAGCACCTCAGCAGACCGCACATTCTCCGGACACACCTCCAGCCGAAGATCCTCTTCTCCATCTTCAATCATTCCAAGGACCCAGTGACCCTCAACTCTTCTCCCTAAAAAAAGATAAGAAAAACGAAACAAACTTAAAATTTAAAAAATGTTACGCCATTTCCATCTATATTACCTTTGTTATACTTCCGCTTCCCGAACTTGCTTTCGTCTATTTGTACTACCTTTCCGGGGCCGCCGATTTTCCCTGCATTTTGCTGCTGGTCCAGCTGGAACAGAACTACTGTCTCGCGACAATAACTGAACCAGTCAGCAATTGTTCGGCAGGACAAGGGGCCACACAGGTAGTCCTCTCGACGCACAAAGTCATAGCTAAATCTATGCGCAAAACAATACGTAACATAAAAGATTTGTGGCAGCGATAATTTTGCGTTCTCGAACCAAGTTCCCTTGGCCCGAGAAACGCTTGATTTGCCCCGACATCTTCCTTTGCGGCAAACAAAGCTTCCCAAATCCGCGTTGCCTTTTGCGTAAAGTGGCATAGGGGTTCGGTGCGTAGAGCACAATTTTATTTTTAAGAGTAGTCCGTTCTCCTCCGAGAAACGAACACACTGTGCAACGGTGCCCAACCTATCGCCAACTTTACGCAAATTCCACATATTTTGAAGCTCCGTGGATTTCAGGGAATTTTTATTTGTTGCCCTGCAACTTGTGGTCGGCACCTCGGAATCTGTAAAAATGATCGTTTCAAATAAATGCAAATAAAAAAAACTTAAAA